>VTFQ01000018.1:572500-590000 GCA_036281575.1 Ancherythroculter nigrocauda
AGCCTCCTGGTTGCTATGGCACCTGTCTGTGTGTGTCCTCACATCCTCTGTGAGGGCTAAAGATCAAAGCTCAGCGGCTCTTTGAACGGGACACACGAGGAGCGTCTGCTGATCATCATCATCATCATCATCATCATCATCTCTGTAATCAGCTGTAGAAACACCTTCAAAGGCTGACGGACCGACCAGAACCACTTTCTCTAAGAAATCAACCCGCTGTTTAATAAGTTTAACATCACTGCATTATACTGTTTCACAGACACCATGTGCCATCTTTAATGAGGGACTCCCATGATACACTTTAAAAGGCAGATATATATTTTCATGTATAAAGATCTAATTAATTAATTAATATTATAAATGTGTGTCAAATATTATTTGGAAATTACTTTTTTACTCACTACAGTACTGTACTGTTGGATTATTTATTTATTTTGATCAATTTATTCAATTTATTCATTTTATTTTTATATTTTTTTATTTTAATAAAACATTTATTAATTTCATTTTATTAAAATCTTTAAATATTAATTAATTTTATTTAAATAATTTATTTATTTAGTTTAATTAAATGTATATATTTATGTATTTATTCAAATCAAATCTTATTTATTTTTATATATTTTTATTTTAATCAAACTTAGTTTATTATAGGACTATATTTTTATTTATATTTTTTGTTATTGATATAGGATGATCTAAAGGGGAAAACTGTATAAATGTATACAATTATACTTTTTTTAAAATCACATTTTATGTATTTATTTTTTTTATTTTAAATCAGATTTATTACTTTAATCAAATGTATATGTATTTATTATTTATTTAAACAGAATTTTATTAAATTATTTTATTACATTATTTATTTTATATATGTATACATTATTTTACAATTTTATATATGTATATATTTATTTATTTAAATCAAATTTTATTTTTATGATTTTTTATTTTAATCAAACTTAGTTTATTCATCTTATTTTATTATAGGCCTATATTTATTTTATTTTATTTATATATATATATATATATAGGACAAGATAAAAATATATATATTCTATATATTTATTTTATATTTTTTGTTGAAGTAAATTGTATGTATTTATTTTTATTATTTTTATTTTAATCAGTTTTATTACTTTAATCAAATGTATATAATTATTTATTTAAATCACATTTTAATAATTTTTTCATAATTTTTAATCAAGTTTATTTATTTATTTATTTTATATATGTATATATTTATTAATTATTTAAATCAAATTGTAGTTATTTTTATGATTTTTATTTTAATCCAATTTAGTTAGTTAATTTTTTTAATTATTTATATTTCTTTTTTTACACTGGTTTTCCCATGATTTTTTCATGATGCTCTCGGTGTTTAACAGTGGAAATCACATTTGTTATTGCTATGATCCGATGATCTGAAGAGGAGATGCTGTATAATAAATGATGTTCAAAGCTCATAAGAACTGAGCAGCTGTGTCTATTTCAATTAGAAATTCAATTAGCAGAAAAAACACCCGCATCAGTCACTCTCAACACGCCGTCACTGTGAAATACTCCTTCAACTCCAGTGATCAAATTAACACCACGATCATGATGGACGTCCTGTCAGTGAGTCTCTCAATCACACACTCGAGAGTCTCGCGTTCATAAACGCTCTCAGCTGACCGAACCACGAGAGATGAAAAACGCCAAGATGACCTGAAATCATTCCAATGTTCAAGTGCCGTGTAAAGGGAAGATGTGGAACGTCTTAAAGCAATGACAAATGATGCATTGAACACTTCAATCCATCGAGCGGTTCAGCGGGTCAACGGAGCGACACAAGAGAACTGACCAATGACAGACACCGAGCGCTCACATCTTACTGTACTGACATCAGCAGAGAGGATGTGATGTCATTTAATTGACTGTAGTTCATCTTAAAGGAATAATTCTTCCCAAAATAAAAAAGCATTTCACCATTTCATTTAATAGAAAAAGGTCAACGCGCCAAAATAAAAGTAAAAATAAAATAAAGAAATTGTGACCGAATTATATTACTATTGTACAGTTTTCAATGTATTCCTCAAAGTAATAAGGATTATCATAAAATTATTAAAACTTTACTGGTAACACTTGCGATTCATTATATAAAGTACTCATAATGTACATTATAATGCTTTATATCTTTTCATTGTAACCAAAGTTTAAATGCATTATAATATTTGCAGATTCCTTGTTACATCTGATTACATTAATGCATTAAACTTTCTAAAGGTATGATAAATATTATAATGTATGATAACTGTAATTACAATTATTCATGAGATCATACGATGCATTTTAAGGTGAATAATTAATGCATTAAAAATACTTTTATAATGCATTTTATATATATTATTTATTTATAAGGAATATTACAATATTTTTAAGGAATATTACAATATTTCTTCCATGTTTTAATTTTAACAGTAAAACTTGTGCAGAAAAACTTTGCCAAAAAAATTTGTATTAAATCTTAAGTCCAGAAAAATTATAACTGATAACACAGAATTTCTGAAAGGATAAAACAAAGGATAAAAATAAAATATATTTATTTTTTATGTATTTTTATTTAAAATAAAAAATAACAATAAATAATATAATATTTATTTGTATTATTATTATTAAAAATATTATTATTATTAAAAATAATTTTTGTTAAACTTTTAATACATTTTAGACATGATTTTTGATGACCAAAATTTAATATAACAATTAAAAAAGAATCCAGAAAAATTAAAAGGGGAAAAAAATGGAATTTGGCAAAAAAAAAAAATCAAACGGATTTATAGTGCTCTACCATCTACTTCAACAGCTCAGCATCACAGGAAGTCACAGTCAATAGAGGCACTTCCTGTCAAATAAACTGACACATGATGGATGGACAAACCCTGTCAGCTTCACAGGTGAGAACGACAACATCATGAAGTCGTCCTTCATCTGAGCGAGCTGGTTCTGTGGGTTCGTCAGCGCAGGTTAATGAGACTCTTGATCGGGTCAGAGCAGGTTAATTACAGAAAGCTACACTGACAGACGGCCAAGCTGATATGCAGAGCAGGGAAAGACACTGCGCTCGCAATTACTGCACACGCCGAACCCGAGCACAGAAACAACATTTCCAGACGTGGCTGTTTGTGCGAGGATGCTTCATTCGCTCTGACAGACGCACCACAGATGTCTCCAGACGCTCATTTATTTGTCTTTATGGTTACAGGAGGCTGACATTTATCCATATTTCATGAGCCGACTTCAGCGTGCAACAAACAAATCAATTTCCCAGCAGTAGATTACAGAGCAAAGACAATATCAGCACACGGGACGTGCTTCGGCAGACCACAATTAACTGTGAAGACGCTCTGAGAGACTCTGAGTGCGTCTATTTATGGTGACAGGCAGAACCCTCCAATCACAGCCACTCTGCACACAACTTCTGACACCTGATTGGCCGATCTGTCGCATGCAACTAGTGGCATCTGAGATTTTTCACTGAAAAACATCAGAATGCAGTATATCTGCAATGGAGACATTACAACATGCATATTTTACAAACCATAAACATGCAAATGATCAAGTTGAGATCGAACGATTTATATTATACATTTTAAATAAATGCTGTTCTTTTGAACTTTCTATTAATCAAAGAATCTTGAAAAAAAAAACAAATGTATCAGTTTCCACAACTGTTTTCAACACTGATAATAATCAGAAATGTTTCTTGAGCTGCAAATCAGCATATTAGAATGATTTCTGAAGGATCATGTGACACTGAAGACTTAGATCATAGATCTAAAAGACCATTTACAGGCAATTTAACATAGAAAATATGTTTTATAAGCTTAACAGTTATTGAGGTTGAGCCAAAAACCTGGGACTAGTTCATTTAAAGTTGATTTTTGAAATAATCTCCAATATTTAATGAATGATTTGATGGACAGTGGTGGTCATAGAGACAAAGTTGCTCAGGATGAGGAGTTCTACCATGTGGTACGAATGTTGTGGCCTTGTGCGAAAAACCGCACGATACATGACCCTTTATGCACGCGAAGGCGCCTTCCGGTGGCCGATTTCTTTCGAATTTCCCACAGGCCTCTAGGGCCGTGAGTCAAACAGGCCCAAGCGAGTTTCATTCCGATCGGCCACTGTTAACCTTGTCTGATAGCTGCTCAAAATTCATTGGCCAATGGCGGACATGTTTTTTGAGATATGTCAATGTCCTCATAGACAATCATGGCACCTTGGACAAAGACACTGCATGCTAATTTTCAAGTTAATTGGCCTAACGGTGAAGTAGTTATAGCCATTTTCAGGTTTTTTTCCTGTTATAGCGCCACCAAGTGGCCAGTCACTGCATCCTTTTTCATGCAGCCACCAAATGAGCTCTTACACAGGTGTACCAAATGTGGTGAAAATATCTCATTCCGTTCACGAGTTATAGCCATTTTAGTAAAAGTGGCTCCGCCCACTTCGAACGTTTTGGCGTCCCTTAGAGACCGTGAATCGAAATTTCAACTTTTTTTTGATAACTATTGAAAATCAGATTGTAAAGAATCTTGCTGCACTGGTTTGGTTCCGATCAAAATCCTAGGACTAGTTCGCCAAAGTATGTTTTTCAAAAAAATCCAACAATATAAGACAGTCTACGCCTAAAGGTTTAGGAGTTATGAGCGATTTCATACTTTTGACCGCTGTAGCGCCCCCGTCAGGCTGATCAGGGCGAGCCTTGGTGACGTTGTAGACGGTGTGAGTACTACCAGCCCTCAAAGTTTCAAGTCTCTACGACTTACACTTTGGTCTGATCACTTTTAGTGGAGAATGCTGATCCTTGGAAAATTTAACAATTACAATAGACTTTCAGCGCTTGAACCCCTAAAAAAATAACTTTCTATTGCATTGATGGTGTTTTAGGTTCTTGAGCACCAGTGGACACATGCATTCAGTGTTGTGGGAAGGACAGACGGCTGTAATCGTGCGGGTCAGACACACACAGGGCGTCTTTGTGGCTCAGCGGCGGTTTCTGCCAGTATCTGGGGTTGAACAGAGGTTGTGGAGAACAAAATACAGGCAGCGAGGTTCAGATGAGACACTTGATCAAAGAAACGAGACACCTGACGCTCCAGAAACACAACCCTTGGACTTTCACCCGTAAACATCAGTAACACAAACCTCATCGATTCAAACAACCTCTTCTTTTCTCAAACTGGCCGATAGTTTTCAGTAATTCTGCTCTGTGTCTTAAGATCCTGAAACTTGGAAGCAATGGTTTGGAACTCAATGGAAGGCCTGATGGAGGCCAGTGCTCATGTGCGGATGGCTTGTTCACAGACAGGATCGACAGCGCTCAGTTTGCACACGGTGGCTCGTAAAGAGACCAGTAAACTTTTACACGCTTATATAATGAGATCCGTTAGGAGAGACCTGGAGGAAACCCAGAGATTTTCCCAATAAACCAGAGTGAAGGTTTCCATGCAGATGAACACACATCTGTTCAGTAGGGCTGGGACAGCATATTCATGCATCGCGATTCATGGATCGTTTCTGATATTTTTCAAATGCATCGCAAATCGAGTTTAGTTTAACAGCAGATGGCGCTCTAGTCTATTATTTAACCACATGCTCAAATGCTCACGAAGAAGAGCGCTCGTGCATTCAGCTGAGTCTGAGAATGTATTTGCACTTCAGAATGCTTTTATAACGCAAGATTAATGTAAACAGCACACTGCACACACTCTTGTAATTCACTTCAACCTTTTTGAACTATATGAATAATTATTTTATAGAAGGTTCGAGTGGTGTGTGGAAGGAATCGGAAGGAGGCAGAATACGGCTCTTTCTAAAGCATGCTGTTGAAAACTAAGCTCAGAATCGTTTTGAGAGAGAATCGCGATAAATACGGAAAATATCAGAATCGATCCAGAATCATTTCTCAGTTTGCGATGCATTGATGTACTGTCCCAGCACTATTGCAAAATATACACTGAATACTGCACTCTAGTGGTCATCTGATCTACATGTATCGCCAAGGCCCATATATTGGCATATTTTTAATTATCAGCATTATCTGATGAGTTTTTCTGTTTGGCCGATAAATGTTGGAAGTGGGACTTTTATTTTGACCTCGCTGGGCTATCTAAGCTATAAATTCATGTTCAAATTATATTTTCATTTTTTAATGTATGTAAATATTATTATAATGCACATTTCAGCAAATGTAGTAGATCGTCAGTGTATTTCACACATGTAGTAGTGAGACGAGTAACACCACCAGATGATAAAACACCAAGTTGTGTTGAACAACAGGAGATGATGTTCATCAAAAACATGTAGAGGCAGGAGAGACTTTAACCGGCACATTTACATCACACTACTCCATTAAATCAAGCAGCAACGCCACACGTTCTGCTGAGATCTCACATATAGGCTCTGATCCATCACTAACTCGCTCTATAAACCTTCACAAACTCAGAGTTTTTCCATCTTCACTCATAGTTTCTGAAATGAGAAACAGTCCTCTGATAACACAGCCAGATCTTTGGTGTTTTCCTACACCATTTCATTAGAATATTTTCCGTCTTGGAATAATCACAGAATACTGCAGAACCGGAGCTCTGGAAAATACAGGCTTTCACCCAAAACAATGTAGGGAAATTGCAAATTTGTGATTTAAAATGCAATAAAAAACAAAGCTGTGCTTGTTCATCTGTGCTCATTTTGGGGGATATATATTAATATGAGTATAAAATAATAATTATTATAGTATTATTATTATTATTACTAAATAAAAATATTAAACAAGAAATACTACTATTGCAATAGTTCATTATCACAGTAAAATTGTTAAAAAATGTTTTTTAAATATACTACTATAAATTCTTCTTCTTCTAATAATAATAATAATAATAATAACAAAAAAATAATAGTTTACAGTACAACTTACCTCCTTCATTTTAAAACTTCTATTCTGGCAGAAAACCGATTATGATTTGACTTTTTTAACTTTAGTTAGTGTGTAATGTTGCTGTTTGAGCATAAACAACATCTGCAAAGTTACGACGCTCAAAGTTCAATGCAAAAGAGATATTTTCTTTTACAGAAATCACTTTTTAAGGACTACAACGAGCTTCTTCCTGGGTTTGTGACATCACTAACCCTAACATTTGCATAAACCCCGCCCCCGAGAACACACAACAAAGGGGGCGGGGCCATGTTGGGCTGCTTTAGAGAAGAGGAAGAGTTGTTGTAGTAGAGTGTTGTTGACATGCCGTCATTTTACGCCGGACTGCTTCACAAACGAGGGTCAATTCAACACAAAAGATGAACATGACGGCACATGCTAGTGGATGAGTTGAATCAACTCCACAGCAACTACATCAATTTATCCACTAACCATTCAGAAACGTCTAAAAGTTGTAACTTCTTCCTGAGTCTCTCCATCAGTGTCGGTTTGAACAATGTAAGGCTGAACACCGTCGTCATTTTGGCTGCGTGAGATTCTCCAGCTTTGTTGTTGTTGAGCTGTTAAAGCTCCGCCCTCTTCTGGAAAGCGGCAGCTCATTTGCATTTAAAGGGACACACAATAAAAACGGTGTGTTTTTGCTCACACCCAAAGATTTTTTTTTAAAACACAGCCTTTGCCATTTGATAACTTCACTGAGCTATATCAGGATTTTGATTAAGCGCAGCACAAACACAATTCTACTTCAGGGTCTAAACCCCATGATTGTCTTTGAGTTGAGGTTATTTTTACCAAAGCATCTTGTCATTTCTTTCCCTCAATGAACTGCAATTTGTTCTGATCATGAGAATAAACAAGTAAAGCTCTCAGCCGCCCCGAGGATCTTCAACACGTCCACTTGACAACACAATCACAGTCTGAGGAAGAAACGCATCCAAAAATCATCTGAATCTAATCAAAGCTCCAGGGAAACAGACTCAGGCTCAGGGTTTGTGCACTATAAGCGGAGCAGACGTGATGATGGAGGCGGAGGGTTTACTTGTACATTCATCACCTGATGCATCGGAAGAACACAGGAACAGATGGCCTGGGTCCAGGTGGAGAGGAGGACGCTGGGTAATTTAATATCCCATTACACATGTCTGACACAAACTACAATCACAGAAGGTCCTGAACTGCGAAGAAACAGACACGGAGAGTCTTGAGTCTCTGTGATATTTACAAAACGTGTCTCATCACATAAATCTGTCAGTGTTTTTGTCTCGTTTTCCAGTACAAATACTGGATCTCAACATTCTTAAATCAGGACACATTTACTAGAGATGCATAAAAAGTCTTGTTTTCAGAAAATCTGATCACAATTTGAGTGAGAACAAGAAAAAAATCGGTATCGCTTTACAATAAGGTTTCATTATAAACCACTTTGAACAATGAACAATGTTTCTGCAGCATCTTAGTTATGTTAATCTCAACACTGTGGGCAGTTGTGGACTAATCGAATCTCAATACCGGCAGCACAACAAATGCAATTTGTATTTGTTAACATTAGTTAATGCACTGTGAGCTAACATAAACTGTATTTTTATTAACTAACATTCACAAAGGTGAATAAATACGGTAACAAATGTATTATTCATTTCATGTTAGTTCATATATCAAGTAATCCTAACAAATGAGACCTTATTGTAAAGTGTTACCAGTTAAGTTGTTGTTTCTGACTCCACTGGCAGATGATCTGTTCTTGTTTTCAGCACAAACTCACTATATTTTGAACAATTTCTCAGAAAACACGACTTTTTATCTTCTGTCATTTTGTATCTCTAACAAATTTGTCTTGATTTTATGTTTAGATTTTTGTACTGGAAAATGAGACAAAAACACTGAGGAAGAACATCACGTTTTGCAGTGCATGTGAATTACACTCTGAAAAATGCTGGGTTAAAAACAGTGATTGGTTTGTTTTGACCCAGCGGTAGGGTTAAATGTTTGCCCAACCTGCTGGGTAGTTTTATTTAACTCAACTATTGTTTAGAAATTACTGTATTGCTTGATTAAAATGAACCCAAAGTATGTTGGAAATTAAACAATAGTTGAGTTAAAACTACCCAGCAGGTCGGGTCAAACATTTAACCCATCCGCTGGGTCAAAACAACCCAGTCACTGGGTTTGTCCATTTTTAACCCAGCATTTTTTTGAGTGTATGTTTATTAAAATCATCCTATTTTACTTCCTTAAAAAGACGCATTTCCAAGTGAAACATGATATTCAAATGAAAAAAAAAGGTACACTCCAAAAAATACTAGGTTAAAAACAACCCAAGTTGGGTTAAGCATAGACAAACCCAGCAATTGGGTTGTTTTAACCCAGCGTTGGGTTAAAAGTTTATTTAACTCAATTATTGTTTAAAAATTACTATATGTCTGGATCAAAATGAACCCAAAACATTTATTAAAAAGCAATTTATTAAATGTTTTTTCTTTAATTATTATTCAAAACACTTATGTTTAATAAATTATATAAATTAATGGGTCAAAACAACCCATTCGCTGGGTCAAAACAACCCATTCGCTGGGTCAAAACAACCCAATTGCTGGGTCAAAACAACCCATTCGCTGGGTCAAAACAACCCATTCGCTGGGTCAAAAAAACCCAATTGCTGAGTTAAAACAACCCATTCGCTGGGTCAAAACAACCCAATTGCTGAGTTAAAACATCCCAATTGCTGGGTTAAAACAACCCATTCGCTGACTTAAAACAACCCAATTGCTGGGTCAAAACAACCCATTCGCTGGGTCAAAACAACCCAATTGCTGAGTTAAAACATCCCAATTGCTGGGTTAAAACAACCCATTCGCTGAGTTAAAACAACCCAATTGCTGGGTTAAAACAACCCATTCGCTGAGTTAAAACAACCCATTCGCTGACTTAAAACAACCCAATTGCTGGGTCAAAACAACACAATTGCTGGGTCAAAACAACCCATTCGCTGGGTCAAAACAACCCAATTGCTGAGTTAAAACATCCCAATTGCTGGGTCAAAACAACCCATTCGCTGGGTTAAAACAACCCAATTGCTGAGTTAAAACATCCCAATTGCTGGGTCAAAACAACCCATTCGCTGGGTTAAAACAACCCAATTGCTGAGTTAAAACATCCCAATTGCTGGGTTAAAACAACCCATTCGCTGAGTTAAAACAACCCAATTGCTGGGTCAAAACAACCCATTCGCTGGGTCAAAACAACCCAATTGCTGGGTCAAAACAACCCATTCGCTGGGTCAAAACAACCCAATTGCTGGGTCAAAACAACCCATTCGCTGGGTCAAAACAACCCATTCGCTGGGTCAAAACAACCCATTCGCTGAGTTAAAACAACCCATTCGCTGAGTCAAAACAACCCATTCGCTGGGTCAAAACAACCCAATTGCTGGGTCAAAACAACCCAATTGCTGGGTCAAAACAACCCAATTGCTGAGTTAAAACATCCCAATTGCTGGGTCAAAACAACCCAATTGCTGGGTCAAAACAACCCATTCGCTGGGTCAAAACAACCCATTCGCTGGGTCAAAACAACCCAATTGCTGAGTTAAAACATCCCAATCGCTGGGTTAAAACAACCCATTCGCTGGGTCAAAACAACCCATTCGCTGGGTCAAAACAACCCATTCGCTGGGTCAAAACAACCCATTCGCTGAGTTAAAACAACCCATTCGCTGGGTCAAAACAACCCATTCGCTGGGTCAAAACAACCCATTCGCTGAGTTTGTCCATTTTCAACCCAACCTGGGTTGTTTTTAACCCAGCATTTTTAGAGTGTAGGATGTTGAAAAGTCGTTTCAGATGTTTGATGAAACATTTTCAACAAAGACAAACATTTCTGTGTTTGAATAACATACACTTGAATCATTAAAGCAAACTGAGAAAGTAAAAAGGCTCATGTTGATGTGAATGTCCTGATGACAAGTCAAGTTATAGTTACACATTAAAGTTACAGATTAACCATCACTGAGACTAAACCTGAACAAACACCTGACCCTGAGTAAACACACTGTGAATCAAACCATTACTGTATTAGTGACACAACCAAACACGGAGCCTAACCAGTTAATATTTACCCAGAGAGACTATAAATCATTATCCAGCACACGTCTGACACTATTACAGCATAAAGATGCAATCCAAACCACTGCAGGACAAACTCTGCCAACGATTCATTATTCATGAGCATCTTTATTCCTTCAGCGTTCGGATAGTTAAAGCACTTCCTCCAGAGAGACACGCAAAAATAATGTGCAATTTAGGCCGACATCATTTCACAGAGGTCAGCGTGAAGCTCAGCTCAGTTCTTAGAGAAATCACAGGCTTTATGGAAAATTATTACATAAAAGATTCACTCAAGACTACAATCACAGCTCTTTCACCACGCACATAAATATACAGCGGTCAGTGCTATTTTAAGACTCTTTGTGAGTGTGTGAGTGTGTGTATCTGGCACTGTTGTATAATAAATACAGCATTCATGGGAGTTTCTGGAATAATCTGCATGATCAGGAATGGTCATAAATTCTGGATGAATCGGGGAGCTGCTCGGATCGTCACACACTTAACAAAAGCGACAAAAGCAGCGTTTGTGCATTCAGACATCTTCAGACTTTCGGCCCAAAGACGAGGAGGCTCCGGAAGAGGAAGAGAATGAGGTGCTTTTATGCGACAGGAGACGCATTCGCACAGGCAAAGTGACATTTAAACAGTCAGGAGTCATTTGCCACACTGTAATTTAAAGCCATCACAAACACATATTCCTGCAGACCTTTGTAAATGTCAGGTGCCGTGATGCCGGATGGATGATGCTTCCCTGAAAACTTTGCCGAGCAAAATGAAGGAGTCTTTGCATATTCATGAGCGCCGCTGCATCTTTTCCCTGAACGCCGGATTTACGCGTCACTATCATTCCCTTCAAAACCTCTCGAAAAGATCATGATCGCATGTCAATCCTACTTAAAGAAAACAGAGTTGTGCAAAATTCAGAAATTAAAAATTGGCTTCATTTCAATTAATAAGTGTGAATTTGAACTGAATTTGCCATGTTGTGAAGTTGTGAAAATTCAACACAAAAGAAATCGCTTCGGTGATCTTCCAGCCTGGGACACAAAAGTGTATTTGGATCAATGACGTGACGGGTCATTTTTTTTGTCCAAAGGCCTTAATAATAATAAAAAACAAAGATATGACATCCAAAGTAGTACAACTAGATCTCTTTCATTGAATCCAAAAGGTTTTAATTATATTTTTCAACATATAAAGGTATTTTAAAGATTTTGAAGTGTCAAAAGGTCATTCGGTTTAACTGGACTCCAATACAGCCATTTCATTTGTGATTAAAATATCTTAAAATGTAATAAATGTATGCATTTTTTATTCTGGCATGATTTTATAACATCATATATCAACATAGTGCAAAATGATATTAAAATTATGTGTAGAAGTCGTTGCTTTGATATGAGAAAGAATGTCCGGAAAAATGAATTTCATTGATGTCATTTAGAGTAACCGATATAAAGGGACCATTTTGGATCAAGTCATGTGGTCAATATCATGTGACAGGATGTGACATCATTCAGACACCTGCAAAGGACCACATGATCATGAAGCAAAGTAACTAACTCTCTCAACTATTTGATAAATTCATGTTTTCTCTTGATCATACGCATGTCCCGAAACATCAGGTCATTCGGTGCAACCGCTATAAAACATGGAAAATGTTGTAATGTTTTAAAAACTTGTACTAAATATAAAGTGTTTAATTGTCCTTTTGCTAGATATCAGCCTGTTAGCATTGATTGAAAATATCATCATTTGGTAAAATCAAAAGTGTCATTCGGTAAGACCGAAATTTTGGTTAAACTGAAAGACTTTTTTCATGACAAATTTTGTCCATCTTGTAAAAAAAAAATGACAAAAGCAGTGTTAATTGATTATAAAAACCACAATCTCATTGATAACAAAAAACTTCAAAATTATTAATTATATCTCCATTATGTTTTTTTACACTTTCAAAAACCTTATTCGTCAATGACGCATTTACAGTATTAAATATAATGAAACACCACCATTCAAAAGTTTAGGGTCAGTAATGTTTTTGAAAGAGTCTCTTCTGCTCACAAAAGCTGCATTTATTTAATCAAAAATACAGTAAAAATAGTGAAATATTATTCCAATGTAAATCAGCTGTTTTCTATGTGAATATATAGTAAAGTGTAATTTATTCCTGTGATCAAAGCTGAATTTTCAGCATCATTACTCCAGTCTTCAGTGTCACATGATCCTTCAGAAATCATTCTGATATGATGATTTGATGCTCAAGAAACATTTATGATTATTATCAATGTTGAAAACAGTTGTGGAAACTGATACATTTTGTTTTTCAGGATTCTCTGATGAAAAGTTCAAAAGAACAGCATTTATTTGAAATAGAATCAAATTAAAAAACTATAAATGTCTTCACTGTCACTTTTGATAAATTTAATGAATCAAACTTGATGAATAAAAGTATTCATTTCTTTCAAAAAAAATTATCTAAACGCCTCCAAACCTTTGAACTGTAGTGTATCTAATGAATAAATAATAAGGAATATATAAAGTAGGGCTGTCAAACAATTTAATCACGATTAATCGCATACAAAATAAAAGTTTGAGTTTGCATAATATATGTGTGAGTACTGTTTGTAATTAATATGCATATATAAATACACACAAGTTAATGTATATATTTAAGAGAAATATGTTATTTATGTATAAAATATTTGTATTTATATATAATATAAATTATATAAAAATATAAATAAATACATATATTTGTAAATATTTCTCAAATATATAAATGAATGTGTTTGTATTTATATGTACATAATAATTACACACAGTACACCCACATATATTAGGCAAACTTAAACTTTTAGTTTGTATGCGATTATTAATCGTTTGACAGCCCTAATATAAAGTAAATACAAATAGGTGACATTTCACAAAATCCTAAATAGTGCACAACCCTAATTATATTGCTACATAAAAAAAATAACATTACCATCCAAAAAAAACTAGATATTACCATCATACCATGTTCAACAAATGATAGTATTACTACAGTGCATTCACAAAAAACAATGGTATTATCAGAGTACAAGTCAAAAAATTGGACATCCATTGGCCGTCCCATCACAGCTGCAGATCATCTCAGTGTGTGTGTGTGTGTGTGTGTGTGTGTGTGTGTGTGTGTGTGTGTGTGTGTGTGTGTGTGTGTGTGTCCACCCCTCCACTCTCTCTGCGTCTAACAGGCGTTTAATAACAATGGCGGACTGACTCTCAGCAGTAACGCTCCGTCTCTCTTTGCTTCCCTGCCGTGTGCAGATGGTTCATTGTCTTCAGTTTCCAAAAACATTCCCGATCCAACAGGACACAAAGTCCAGCTGCCCTGCCGTCCTCTCACATGACTCGCTCCTCTCTTGCTGCTAAGTGTCTGATATTTAGAGAATCGCTGCGTCCAAAATCACATACTGTATAGCAGGAGCTACATTTGGTTTGAAACGTACTTTGTTGACATTAAAAAAGTATGAATGAAATCAAACTACTTGACTCGCATACTGTTCTTCGCCTACTATATAGTACAGAAGTATGTGTATTTGGATGCATGGCAGGTTTCAATCAGGTTCGGTTCGACACACTATTTTTGTTGGTTACGATGCCAGATTATGCTATTCAAGAAGCATGTTTTCTGTTCCAGTTCCAGGTGCGTTTGATGACTTAAAAAGTAAAGCTCCAGCACACCTCTCCTCTTGAGTAAATCACATGTAATAACAGGCACAGCAGAATCAGGTGGAGCTGTTCTCTCTCAGGTCCTGTTCGTTAATTCTCAAACTCATCTACTCCTCAACAATCACTTTGCGGTTTGATCTGACTATATGCCGGAGTTAACGGAGGCGTTTCAACAGATACGGTTCAGCGGCCACGTCCTCGTTGTCGCAGCGAGGCGCTCTTATGTTCCCGCACAGGGAGTGAAGGGTCGCCATCTGTCCGGCCTCCATGTGTGTGTGTGTGTGTGTGTGTGTGACTCTCAGCTGAGATCCGAGCCAATCAGATCTCCTGGAATCGACAAACAAACTATCATTAAGAGCTTATAAAGCTGGAGAATATGTGAGACGGAGCTCGTAAACACCTGATAATTCCCCGAGAGGATCATCGCAGACTCAGACACATTCAGTGTTGTTCGGACACAAATCCTTCAGGCCTCCGACTTCAGCTGTTCTGTGAGTTTTTGCAGGGAGATCGAAACCGAGAAACATTCAGATGGAGGAATCCAAACACACACACACGAAGGCCAGAAACATGCTGTTCATAAGCTTCATACTTAAAGGAATAGTCCACCCAAAAATAAAAATTTGCTGTATGCAAAGATATTCTGAAGAATTTTGGTAACCGAATAGGTGGACTATGCCTTTAAGCTCAAAACGTACTGTACACAAGTACATGAACACAAAAATTGGTACATGAACTCAATTTCATGCATTATTGCATTCCAAAATGTGTCTTCAGAATGCAACAAAAGCAAAGTACCTTCCAAGAAAACCCGACTCACTTGATGGCCATATTTCACTCATGCAAAACAAACATCTACTCGAATGGGGAAATACTGAAATCTCAAAAACAAGCGACAAGATGACCAATTAGCAATTGGGAAGACGGGATTTATTCCGCCATATTGCGCATTGTAGTTTCTCTAATGGTCTTGGTAAATTTACAGTCTTTAACAAATTCACTTTTGTAGACATTAGCCATTCGTATAGGCCTACTTACACATTTAGGCCAGAAAAATACTTAGTGCATTACTTGCTGTTACTTCTCAGAAAGATTTTCTTTAAACTGTTGCTTTGTCATGAAAAAAAAAAAAGTCTGGTTTTCCAGCACAAATATTAGGTATGCACTGATATGAAAATTTTGGCCGATACTTATAATTGATAATTCTTTATATTTAAAATCCGATAACCAATATATTGTCGGATTAATCTAAATAAAAAAATTTATATAATTTTTGAGAGCCTGACTACAAAAACAAAAGTCTTACCATTGAAATCCATGTCCTAAGCACACAATGTTCTCATTATAATATTATGTAGCTTATATGACAGATTTGCACTGCACTTAACTGTATTTTCCTTTTTGAAGTGATTTTTTTAATCATATTTCAAGCAATTCAAAACCATCATGGTGGACAGTGTGCATCTGAAGGAAATAATCCATTATTTATCAGCTTTAATATATCGGCCAAATTGTTTATTGTGCCGATAACGATAATATTAAAAATGAACATACAGTATATCGGCCGATACGATATGGTGGCCGATATATCATGCATATCTAAACATTCTTAAATAAAATTCATAGGCAAAACAAGATTATTTTTTTGACCCCATTCACAGACACTTTTTCTAGTTTTAAAGCAAAAACTTGCATAATTTTGATTTTTGATTTTTTCAGAAAACAAGACTTTCACTTCTTCAGTAAATCCATCTTGATTTAAGAATATTTGGTCAGAGGAAGAACATAATTTTTTGCAATGCAGGAAACTGAAACTCTAGCCAATGCATGCTTTAGTTCCCCTTTCAGCAACGGTGAGAATGCAACACGCAATTACATCCTAAAAAAATGCATTCCGAGACTTTTTAAAATACATAAACACTTGAAATCGAACATGAGCTAGAAGTGTTCACATGCTCTGTAGAGTATGTTTTGTATGTTATATATAAAGTGTATATTCCCTCCTGCCATTTACAGTGACTGAATGAGCAGATTCTGGTCAGTTGTTCATGCACAATCAGACATAATATCATTTCCAGACCCTTCGCTCTCTCTGTTCCTCTGTGGTGGAATGAGCTTCTACTCTCTGAGAACTGATGAGACCATCACAACTATCAAGAAGCAGCTGAAGATATGAGCACTTAAAGGGTTAGTTCACCCAAAAATAAAATTCTGTCATTAATTACTCATCTTCATGTCGTTCCAAACGCAGCATGTTCGAGTTTCCGGAAGAGGTTTGTTCTCATGCATCAAGCAGATTCGGTTGAGCTTCTGTTTATGTAAGCTGATCAATGTTTATATGTGAGTAAAAGCCTAAATTAAAGCTGTTCATCATAAAAATGAAAATTTGGACTAAACTGCTTAATTCATATGGATTCGTTTTACGATCTCTTAATGAACTTTTTGAAACGTCAAGTTGCAATTGCATAGGCTGGTTATGGAGGGACAAAAAGCTCTCAGATTTAATATAAAAAGATCTTAATCTTAATGAACACAACATAATTAAATCATTAATTGCAATTACCTGACAATTTATTGTGAGCACAACGATAAAGATCGTTAGAACTCCTATTTATATACATTAAGTTCTTTCTTTTCTTCTCAGCATTAATCTAGTTTATGCTTAAATCTTGCCATTGAATATCGTGACAAACTGCTCGTGATGTTT
>VTFQ01000018.1:595000-655000 GCA_036281575.1 Ancherythroculter nigrocauda
AAATGTTTGCCCAACCTGCTGGGTAGTTTTATTTAAACCAACTATTGTTTAAAAACTGCTATATGGCTGACTTAAAATGAACCCAAAATAGTTGTGAAATTAAAAACCAGATGCAATTAGAGACAACAATAATAGACAAAAGGTGAATGTTTATTAATAAGCTTTAATATTTTATTAATATAAATTTAATAGTTTAATAGTTTATTAATATAAATTTATTAATAAACAATTTAATAAATGTTTATTGTTTAATAATTATTCATTGAACATTAATAAATGTTCATTTCCAACATACTTTGGGTTAATTTTAATTAAGCAATACAGTAATTTTTAAACAATAGTTGAGTTAAATAAAACTACCCAGCAGGTTGGGCAAACATTTAACCCTACCGCTGGGTTTGTCCATTTGTAACCCAACTTGGGTTGTTTTTAACCCAGCATTTTTTAGAGTGTATGCATTCTTTCTCAATAAAAATATACATTTCTCTGGTTTAGAACAAATGATGACAGAATTTTCATTTATGGGTGAATTATTCTTGTAAACATGATCATTTATTATCAGTATAATGAACAACAACAACAACATGTTAAACGAGGTGAATGTGTTTTTGTTCTGCTGTGTTTGAGTCATCATGTGTTTTAATCAATCAGTCGAGTGTTTCTGCAGATGTTAACGGCCTCGTCTCATTAGCGCACTCTTCAGACACTGATAATTGTGTGTTTATGCTTTAATGTGTGTCCTGCGGGACATTCGGAATGATGTGTGTGTGTGTGTGTGTGTGTGTGTGTTATTAAGAGCCTGAAAACACACACACTGTGGGGATTTGGTTAAATCGTGTCCTGCTTCAGGTCATCGTGGGAGTATTTGTCAGTCTCCTCTTCCTTCTCATTAATATGCAGATGAGCAGCTCTGACAGCGGCGTATCATGTCCTCAGTGAACGCTTGTGAGCATTTCTTATCTGTGTTTAACCCTCGAATGTAAACAGTGTTTCATTAATGTGTCAGGCAGAATTACAGTGATGATATTAATACATGACTGAATGATCTGAACTGGTGCTGGTTCAGTAATTAATTAAAAATGTGTGTGTGTGTGTGTGTGTGTGTGTGTGTGTGTGAGAGAGAGAGAGAGAAAGAGAGAGAAAGAGAGCACCGTGTTTAACCACATTGTCTTATTTGTTTCTAAATAATAATTTAGATTTAAAGTGTTTCCCATCATGCTCTCTGTTTCATCATCAGAATATCATATTTAAAGAATTTCTGAATCTGATCATCACTGAAGAACATTAATCCAGTGTTATTTTAATATCAGTGATATTATTATATTTTTTGTTAATATTTTTAATTAGATTTTATTTCCATATTTTCTGTTTTCATTTTTCTGTTTAAGTAATTTTGTTGTGTGTTTTTGACATTTATTAGTTTGTTTTTAGTTGAAAATAAATAGCTGAAATAAAATAAGTTCCAATTTGCATTGTTTTACCTTTTTTTGTAAAGGTCGTTTGTCTTAGTCTTTGCACGTTCGCTTTAAAATCACTGGATCGGTACTTCCGTGACCTTTCCAACATGATTACGCCATGTGTGGAGCATCACAGAGCAGTGCAAGATGAGCATTTGTGGTTAAAAATTACATAAATTTTATTTTTTTTATAAAATGTCTGATGGTTTCTCTAGATCAGACTCTTATTCCTCGTCTGGGATCATGTAGAGCTCTTTGAAGCTGCACTGAAACTGACATTTGGACCTTCAACCCGTTGAACCCCAGTGAAGTCCACTACGGAGAAAAATCCTGGAATGTTTTCCTACATTTCTTTTCCACTGAAGAAAGAAAGACATGAACATCTTGGATGACATGGAGGAGAGTAAATTATCAGGAAATTTTAAGAGAGGTTTTTAAAAAACATCTTTAATAACCAAATTCTTGGGAAAAACTAGACCAAAACGTCATGTTAGTTCACAGTGCATTGCCTTTTATTATTAACTGACAATTTTTAATCTTAATAACGTGTTTGTAAATGTTGATATTAACATTAAGATTAATAATTGCTGTAAAACTGTTGTTGGTTATCTTGTACAGTGTTTCTGATTCGGTGTTGTGGTTTGTGGTGACTGATGGGAAATTTTAATTCTGAAGTGACTAATCCTTTAAAAACTTGATTTACACCACTTTAAACCAATGCAGTTTTAACTCTAAACTGCTTCAGTCAAACACTACGACCCAAAATATCATCTATAAAAATAAAATCTAGTCTACAAATGTGTCTAAGTTCTGCTTCAGTGCCAATGAAATCTGAAGATCTGGAGAGTATCTTGGATCTTCACTGGGAGAAAAGCAGTGAATTGGAGCTGCAGGAGAGGGCGAGAGAAGTCAAGCTGAGTTAATGTCAGCGCGTCCCTCAGGAGAACAACGGGTCACGAGAGAAAAACACCACGAGTGATACTGTAAATCATGCTGAACAAGAAAACAAGACTTTAGCGCGCTTAGAAATATCACTCCAAAAAAACCCAATAAACTCACTCTGTGACTTACAGTTTATTGGAACTAAAAAGCAATTGGAACGAACTCTTTAATCAGTGAAGCTCTGAGGATGTTCAGTCGTACTCCCATTCATCTCAATGGCACTTTGCTCGTCTGTACGTGCAGAAATACAGTCTATTGCAGAGTTTTAAGAGCCACTCTGAGAGTTTGCATACAAAAATAATTAAAAAAACATGTTTAGTTGACAATAAAACATCTTAGTTCAGTACATTTAGGTTTTCGCAGCGATGCCATAAAAGAACCATTATTGGTTCCCCGAAGAACCTGCAAAAAATGCTGTTCTTATTTAGAGTTTTTGTCTTGTTTCTAGTCAAAATATCTTAAAGTTCTTAAATCAAGAAGCATTTTCTTGACAATTAAAAATTATTTTCTTGTTTTCAGGAAAAACTCACTTAATTTTGACTTATTTTTCATAAAAACGAGAAAATAAGAAGCATTTTCTTGACAAGTAAAAATTATTTTCTTGTTTTTAGGAAAAACTCACTTAATTTTGACTTATTTTTCCTAAAAACGAGAAAATAAGAAGCATTTTCTTGACAATTAAAAAATATTTTCTTGTTTTCAGGAAAAACTCACTTAATTTTGACTTATTTTTCCTAAAAACGAGAAAATAAGAAGCATTTTCTTGACAATTAAAAAATATTTTCTTGTTTTCAGGAAAAACTCACTTAATTTTGACTTATTTTTCCTAAAAACGAGAAAATAAGAAGCATTTTCTTGATAAGTAAAAATTATTTTCTTGTTTTCAGGAAAAATAAGTCAAAATTAAGTGAGTTTTTCCTTAAAACAAGCAAAATAATCTTATTTCAAACAAACAATAAGCTATATAATCTTGTCTTCAGTTTGGATTAAGATTATTTTGCTTGTTTTAATGATAAACTCACTTAATTTTGACTTATTTTTCCTAAAAACGAGAAATTAAGAAGCATTTTCTTGACAATTAAAAATTATGTTCTTGTTTTAATGACAAACTCACTTAATTTTGACTTATTTTTCCTAAAAACGAGAAAATAAGAAGCATTTTCTTGACAATTAAAAATTATGTTCTTGTTTTAATGACAAACTCACTTAATTTTGACTTATTTTTCCTAAAAACGAGAAAATAAGAAGCATTTTCTTGACAAGTAAAAATTATTTTCTTGTTTTCAGGAAAAACTCACTTAATTTTGACTTATTTTTCCTAAAAACGAGAAAATAAGAAGCATTTTCTTGACAAGTAAAAATTATTTTCTTATTTTCAGGAAAAATAAGTCAAAATTAAGTGAGTTTTTCCTGAAAACAAGAAAATAATCTTATTTCAAACCAAAAATAAGCTATATAATCTTGTCTTCAGTTTGGATTAAGATTATTTTGCTTGTTTTAATGACAAACTCACTTAATTTTGACTTATTTTTCCTAAAAATGAGAAAATAAGAAGCATTTTCTTGACAATTAAAAATTATGTTCTTGTTTTAATGACAAACTCACTTAATTTTGACTTATTTTTCCTAAAAACGAGAAAATAAGAAGCATTTTCTTGACAAGTAAAAATTATGTTCTTGTTTTAATGACAAACTCACTTAATTTTGACTTATTTTTCCTAAAAACGAGAAAATAAGAAGCATTTTCTTGACAAGTAAAAATTATTTTCTTGTTTTCAGGAAAAACTCACTTAATTTTGACTTATTTTTCCTAAAAACGAGAAAATAAGAAGCATTTTCTTGACAAGTAAAAATTATTTTCTTATTTTCAGGAAAAATAAGTCAAAATTAAGTGAGTTTTTCCTGAAAACAAGAAAATAATCTTATTTCAAACCAAAAATAAGCTATATAATCTTGTCTTCAGTTTGGATTAAGATTATTTTGCTTGTTTTAATGACAAACTCACTTAATTTTGACTTATTTTTCCTAAAAATGAGAAAATAAGAAGCATTTTCTTGACAATTAAAAATTATGTTCTTGTTTTAATGACAAACTCACTTAATTTTGACTTATTTTTCCTAAAAACGAGAAAATAAGAAGCATTTTCTTGACAAGTAAAAATTATTTTCTTGTTTTCAGGAAAAACTGACTTAATTTTGACTTATTTTTCCTGAAAACGAGAAAATAAGAAGCATTTTCTTGACAAGTAAAAATTATTTTCTTGTTTTCAGGAAAAACTGACTTAATTTTGACTTATTTTTCCTAAAAACGAGAAAATAAGAAGCATTTTCTTGAGAAGTAAAAATTATTTTCTTGTTTTCAGGAAAAACTGACTTAATTTTGACTTATTTTTCCTAAAAACGAGAAAATAATTTTTACTTGTCAAGAATTTTTAGATATTTGGACTGGAAACAAGACAAAAATTCTAAGTAAGAACCGTTTTTTTTTTTTTTTTTTTTTTTGCAGTTTAAACACCTCCATTGAGTTTCTTCACAATATTCCTCATTTAAATAATTCATATGCAGAATAAAGGGGCGGGGCCTGGTTGAGTTAGTTAGTAGTGTGTTGAAACTGGCGGTTATGGTAAGGGGCGGGACGTTTCCCAAACACCAATCACAACACACTGCTCCAGCCGACCAATCAGAGCACACCGTGCTTTTCAGAAGGAGATCTCGGAAAAACACTGACCATCTGACCTGAACTTCACTAAATGTCATCAGTTCAGGAGATATGATCAAACACGAATGAGCAGTTAAGAGTCATCCACTTGCGAACACGCGTCTCTAACTGATCAAAGCGCAGCGGTTTGAGGGTCATCTGCGCGTCTCGACACATTCACGTCTCTGTTTATCTCAGTCGGCAGGGAAATGACCCGTAACGATTGTGTCTGTCCTTTAGTGTGCGGCTGGTCTGCATGGGACAGATAACAAGGTCATGTGAGCAGACTCTAAAAAATAATGAAGGACCATAACAGCCGGGTGTAATGACATCATTATCGCAAACGTGGAATTACACACATTTGGGGAAAGAGGAATCGGGCTCATAATCATTTTCTTTTTGAGACTTTCTCCGAGCGGGACGGTGTAGTTCATCTTTATGAGGCGAGAGGAAATAGAGACATTTACATCACGCTTCACGGAGCAGAAACAGACACTCTCAAACTGCTCAGAACTCAGATACCGCCTGCGTTCAGAATAACATACTAAATCTGCAGTGCACAGTATGCTTGTTTTCTACATGCATGGAAACCCAGATGATCTACTACATTTGCGTTCAATTGGTGTTATGCAAAATTGTTGCAAAAAGGTTTTTCACAACACACAGAAATGCAAATTTACTGTAACGCAATTCAAAGAAATATTTCTTTATCTCTGTGAGGACTGTAACCTTTTTAGGTTTTAAGTGATAACTAGATGCCACTGTAAATGATGCATTTCACATCTTAGAAACGCCAAGTGCAGCTTCAATCTCTTTGAATGGGAGAAACATCAAATTCTCCAAAGCTGTTTGCCATGCTTTCAATTAAATTTCATATTTGAAATCACCAATGAAATCTGACAACAACTGTCTCATAAATTTTGTTTATAAACTCTCGAATCATGACAAAAAACTGCATTTTTCAGGCTGAATCAAGCTAATGCGAAGACCTTAGGCGTCAGAGAAACAAGCGTGCCGCCATCTTGATAATATTGTCTTTGAACTTCCGTTTTGGCGGTCTGTACATTTCTATGGCATCGCTGTCAAAGAATAATTAGTTGGTGAAGTGGATTTACTTGTTGTAGGGGAGAGTGGGGTAAGATGAGCCATTTTTTACTTATATGGTCCTCAAGATAAGGGAAAATGAGGCAGAAGTACAATGTAAGTAAAGTAATTTCAGCATGTTTCCTGTCATTTTAAATGATCAGAATACATCTATGACGAAGGGTTCTAAAAATATGGCTTCTCATAAAAAAGTGTTCCTCTGGCTCAATTTACCCCAGGTTAGGGGTAAGTTGAGCCGAGTCAGTAGGTGGGTGTAAACTGACCATCTAACTGAATCTGAATCAAACCCATGTGAAATTTTAAAGATAATGTTCATATTTTAAAAACTAATTTAATAATCAAATTTCCTTTTACAAATATTCTTTGTAAAAAAAATTTATTTTAAATATTTCTTTTTTTAAAGCTAAATTAAACAACATTAAAACCAACCAAATGAAGTTGAAATTTCAGTATGTTTAATTGTTTGCATTTCTGAAACACGTCTGATCAGCTCTGAATGCTGGGAAACACGGGCCTGCCGTGGATGATCGGATGAGAGGAGAGACAGAACGAGTCACAGACACAGAGGAGGAACGAGATGCTTTCTGCCCCATTTTATGTGCGTTTGCCTGAGGGGTCATTCGCCACCCAGAGTCCTTCAACCTACTTTTACATCCCAGAATCTCTGAGTCTCTGTCCGGCAGCAGACAAACACACTGTTACTGCAAAACCTCTGCTGCTGTGAGGGCATCAAACCAGCTCTGGGAAAAGTCCAGGAAAAACCAGAAAAAATCATTGTGCACTGAACTCAAAGAACCTGAGGAAAACACATTGCTTCTGTTGGGGTCAAAAGTGATGAACAGAATATAGGAACAATTAGAGCTATAATGGATTAATTCAGTCAAACATCAAAACACTTGTTTACATCTCATTTACTGTCCATGTGATGATGTTATTCTGATCATATTTCGACTCAAATCAGATTTGATATGCAGTCACGTGTCTCATCGAGGTGAAATGTTCTGGAATATCATCATCATCATCATCAGTTCATGAGGTTCATGCTCATTAGTTCTGGTGTGTGTGTGTGTGTGTGTGTGTGTGTGTGTGTGTGTGAGAGCAACATGTTGACAAGAAATTACTTCTCTGACGAAAATATTCATCAGTTATCACTGGAGAACAAGCTAATGAAAGCTTTCACAAAACACAGAATCATTTCCAGTGTGTAGCTGTAGTGCTGACGTGTGTGTGTGTGTGTGTGTGTGTGTGTGTGTGTGTCCCATCAGCCCAAGCGACGCTGTAAACAATGTAATTCTACATAATGCTCGGACAGTTTTTACTCAAATGTTTCCATAGCAACAGCTATTTCACAGTCATTTCTTTAATGAAAAGGTAATGTGAGACGTATTCCTCACATCATTACTGCTGTAAACACACACACACACATACACACACACACACACACACACACACAGGTAAATTCAGTGTTCCATTCATAAAATGTCTGTACTAAACACAGTTTAAGTGAGTAGTATGCTAGTATGCACACTGCACAGTGTGTCTCTTAATATTAGTGTGTGTGCGTCGCCCTCTGCTGGTGTGTTTGACATCTTCAGAAATTTGTTTCTAACATTGTGAAGTTTCCATTTCTATTTCAGCAGCACTAAAGAGATGACACACCAATGAAACACACACAGTAAATATATATATATATATATATATATATATATATATATATTATTTAATGGGAGACATTTTCACACTAATGTAATGTAATTTGTCATTCCAAGAATGAAAATCCACTCAATTTTACACAATTATTTTAAAATCAATATCCAATAATTACTAACCACAGCAAAACTCACTGGACAAAAGGTGTCATTTATTTAGCTGAACAATAATTCTATCTAAACATTAATTTGTATTTGTCGCCATTTTTATATTGAGCATGTTTTTTGTAATTAAATGTCTCATATCACAGACTTCTATTGTTTTTTATATGAATCTAATTATAATGACTAGGCTACAGACTGCAACAAACACATTTTCATTTTTAGAATTAAAGAAAAAGATGCTTACTTTATGTTTTATTGTAATGTAATTACATAAAACAGATATAAAATACACAAGGCGAATCGTTAATGAAACACACGACGTGCCAGTCACGTGCTATTGGTAGCCTACTTTACTTTTATTTCATGACTTACTAATTGACAACGTAACTATAACGTTGCATGCTCGTAGTTTCACTTGCGCTTTATGTTTGAAGTGATATAAAGCGTTTGCACGTGCAATTGAAAAGCGCGCGCAACGAGCACACGTGACAGGACAGGAAAGTTCGGTTTTCTGAGGCGGGAGAGTTTTTATTTCGTAACAAACTACAAAAATTACGTTAGAATAATGACAGATATATTATATATTAGCCTGATCACATCTCATCTGACCACAGTTACTGAATCGGGACAACACCGGTTTTACTCAGGCATTCCGCGACCCACTCAGAACCATCTCCCACCAGTTGAGAAACTCGGGTATGTTGTTAAACTGACTACTGAGTACGAACCAAATACTGATTTCACTTCCGGTCCTTTTGTTACCAGAAGAGATCCACAATCTGTGCAAGAGAACTCATTCATACTTTAATTGAATTATTCATACTTTAATTGAATTGATTCAAACAAGCGTGATATCAGCTTTGGGGGTGTGGAACTGCGAATGTGAAGGGCAAGGAAGGAGGTATGATTTAACTTTGTATGTTATGAAGGATGAGGATCTCACTGTACAGTCGTTTTTATGTTTATTATGCTTGTGAAATGAGATTAACAGACTGCAAATCTCAACAAATTTGCTAACACTTTATATTAAGGTTCATTATTTAACTACAATAACATGAACTAATAATGAACTGCATTTCTACAGCATTTATTAACCTTTGTTAATGTTAATTTCAACATTTACTAATACATTATTAAAATCAAGAGTTGTTTGTTAACATTAGTTATTGCACTGTGAAGTAAGATGAACAAACTATGAACAGCTGTATTTTTATTAACTAATATTAACAAAGATTAACAAATACAGTAACAAATGTATTAGTTCATGTTAGTTAATACGTTAACTAATGTTAACATATTAACCATATTGTACAGTGTTACCACTAATTCAATACAAATAAGATGCTTGAACACACTTGTAAGATCCAGATCAAAGTGAAACAGAATATTTTTGTAAGTTGGATTCATAAAGAATTCACTTGTTTCTTCAGTCATAGATACATTTTTAACAGTAATTTGTTGCCACCTAGTGGCGTAACAATGCAATCGACACAGTCATTATTTGAAGCACCCAGTTACTTTAAAAATTTTGATGATTTATGAAATTATTTATTCTATTTTGGTCGGTAATGTAGACATCAGCGTTTATATCTGAATAATAAACTTTTGTATACTTCTGTTATAATTGGAATATGTGTAACAGAAATAATGATACTGTGTGTGTTTGAAAAGATTTTTGTGAAGCTGTTTATATCTAAACATGACAACTGCTCTCTATAAAGAGCAGCATGAACACAGATTTGAATGTTGCTATTTTATTTTTGTCAAAGGTTTATTATACACAAGCAAATCGTTGTCATTTAGGAATTAGATCATGTGGGTGATGAAATCGAGAACGCAATCTTTTAAAGATTAATCGTGCAGCTTTGTGCATCTCTCTCTCTTGATTGATATCTGACGTGGTATATAAGTACCGTGACTCTCTGAGGGCTTTTCAGTGCATTCATTGCTATAATATTCATGAGGCCAGACGTTTCTATTAAAGGATACATTCCCCGCACTTCGCACACCAAGAACCATTTTCGGAATCGAAACTGTGCAAAAAACACAACCAGTTCTGGATAACAACTGGTTCTTAGTTCCCAACCCTACTGGTCACCAATGCAGACACATCTCCAGAATACCAGTCACAACTCAAGCATCTGATGAGAGAATAGCCCACCGTTTGTACCAACAAAATAGGACACACTGGTGTAGTCAAACACTGCATTATTACAAGCAGTGAAGTATTCATCTGTAAGAAACCATACAGAGTATCACCTGAGAAACAACAATTCATAAAGAAATCAAGGTAATGTTGGACAAAATGATCATTAGGCTTTCTCCATGCACTGCACCTGTGGTCCTGGGAAGAAGAAGGAAGTTGGTCAGCGATTTTGTGTTGTTTTAGAGGTTTGAATTCAAAGACTTACTAGGACTGTTACCTCATGCCACAAATACATGAAATCCTTGAGTCTCTGTACAGAGGTGCTTTTTTCAGTGCCCTCAACCTCAAAAGCGGGTATTGGCAAGTTGAGATGGAGTCAGAGAGTATCCCAAAAACTGATTTCACTACATCATCAGGATTATATGAATTACTTTGTTTACCTTTCGGCCTCAAAAAAGATATGTAATCTGACCCTGCTAAAGTTGAAGCTGTAGCCACATTTCCTGTCCCCAAGTCTCTGAAAGAAGTACAACGTTTCTTAGGTCTAGGAGAATGCTACCACAGATTCATCCCTCAATTTTCAGAGAAAGCTGCCTTCAAATGGAAAGGAGCTACCTGGACTTGGACGGAGAAATGTCAGAGTTCTTTTGAGTTGATCAAACATGAATTAACCAGTGCCTCAGTTTTAATCACTCAGGATTTGTCAAAGCCTTTTAGAGTCCAGACTGATGCTAGTGACATTGGTTTGGGAGCAGTCCTGACCCAAAATATAGACGGTGTGGAACATGTCATTGCCTACTCCTCACATCTATTACAGGGAGCTGAGAAATGGTTTTTCTCAGTTTCGAGAGAAAGAGTGCTGTGTGGTGATATAGCCATTCAAGACCTTATTTGGAAGGATGACCTTTCAAGGTGCTCTAACCTGGATATTTAACCATTCAAAACCATCTTCACGTCTGATCCACGTCTGATTCGCCTGCAAGAGTTCGAGTTTGTGTATGCTTTTGTGAAGATTATTGTTTGGGAAAGGTTACTTGTTTCAGTGTTTTGTGTGCTATGTTTGTTTGGTTTGTAAAAGAAAGTTAATGAGTTGTTTTCTTTTGTAGAGGATTTTATGTTACACACAAACTTACACTGCCTTTTGAAGTGCCAAACTTTGGAGTTTGTTTGGATGCAGTATTGCAACTGCCCAAGGACTTTATTCAAAGAACTCCAGGCCTACATCAACAAGGACATCTATTAGATTTCATCATTTCATCGATCCTACTATCAACAGATAAGACTGCTCATTCAATTGACTGTTTTTTTGCCATTTGTTAATTCATGCATTCACGATCCAACCCTAAACACAATATCCAGTAAGGTATGTTGCGAAACTGATTTCCTCTCATTTTCCTGTAGCAGGACTGGTTTAAAATTGCCGAGACAGTCAAGAAAGAAAGAAAGACAGATTCAAATACACCTTAATTAAGACTGGTCTTGGATGCCAGATTAAACATGACCTACTGTAATACAACTAACGTTCTTATGTGTAGGAAGGAAGGGGACAGGGTCGGCGTTCAACTGCTGACCGAGCTTTATTTCAAGAATTAGAAACGTCCAACAAAAACTGTGCAAGGCACAACAGCAAATAAAATAATCCACAAAGGGCTTCACTCCAGTCACGGCATCTACAATCCACAAAGGGCTTCACTCCTGGTCACGGCTGTACAATCCACAATGGGCTTCACTCCAGTTAGTCGTGCACCAGCTGCTCAGTCAGCAGTTCCCCTCTCTCTCCCCGACTCCTGCTTCTCGCGGCGTTTTAACCTGTCTCCGCGCCAATTACTGAAATGAGAAACAGGTGTTCGTGATTTACATTTAACTCGCTCACTCACCAAAGATCTCCCGATGCTCTCTCCCGCCGCAGACCTCGCTGAACCACGCCCCCCTCGCCACATACCCCCACCGCCCGACTCAGGCCGGGGAGCCGTCCGGCCTGCAGCCCCCCCCCCCCCCCCCATTTCTGGAGAGGAAATCGGCCACAGCCATCTGAACACCCGGCCTGTGGACCACCTTGAACTTAAAAGGCTGTAATGCCAGATACCAACGAGTGATCCGCGCATTGGTATCCTTCATGCGGTGGAGCCACTGCAGGGGAGCGTGGTCCGAACAGAGAGTGAATTCCCGTCCCAGGAGATAATAGCGGAGGGTGAGGACGGCCCATCTAATAGCCAAACACTCTTTCTCAACGGTGCTGTACTTAGCTTCTCTCTTTGAGAGCTTACGGCTAATGTACAGCACCGGCCGTTCCTCACCCTCTATCTCCTGGGACAGGACAGCACCCAGCCCCCTGTCCGACGCGTCAGTCTGCAACAGAAAAGGGAGAGAAAAATCAGGAGAGTGAAGCAATGGCCCGCCACATAGAGCAGCCTTCACCTGGGTGAAGGCCTGCTGGCACAGCTCCGTCCACTGGACCGTATCTGGCGCATCCTTTTTGGTTAGATCAGTCAACGAGCTGGTGAGGGCCGAATAATTAGGAACAAACCTCCTATAATATCCCGCCAGCCCGAGGAACTGTCTAACCTCCTTTTTGGTCTTGGGGCGCGGACAGGTCGCAATCGCTGCCGTCTTATCAATTTGGGGACGCACCTGTCCATGCCCCAAGTGGAAGCCCAGATACCTTACTTCCACGCGCCCAATCGCACACTTCTTCGGGTTGGCCGTGAGCCCGGCCCCCCTCAGCGATCTCAGGACGGCCCTCAAATGCTGCATATGCCGCTGCCAGTCATTACTGAAGATAATAATATCGTCCAGATAGGCAGCAGCATATGCACCATGGGGCCGCAAAATTTTATCCATGAGACGCTGAAAGGTAGCCGGTGCCCCGAACAACCCGAACGGAAGGGTGACGAATTGGTGTAATCCAAACGGCGTCGTGAAAGCCGTCTTTTCTTTGGATAATGGCGACAAGGGGATCTGCCAATACCCTTTCGTTAAGTCCAGTGTCGAATAAAATCGAGCCGTACCTAGCCGGTCAAGCAACTCGTCCACCCGAGGCATTGGATACGCGTCGAATTTCGACACTGCGTTCACCTTGCGATAGTCCACACAGAACCGAACTGAACCGTCCGTCTTGGGAACCAAAACTATCGGGCTCGCCCAGTTACTGCTGGACTCTTCTATTACTCCCATTTCAAGCATAGCTTCTAATTCTGCCTGCACTACATTTTTCTTGTGTTCAGGCAATCTATACGGCCGGCTGCGAACCACCACGCCCGGCTCTGTCTCGATGTGGTGCTGAATGAGGTTTGTACGGCCCGGTAGGGGAGAAAACACGTCTGCAAACTCTGCTTGTAACTTGGATAAATCAGTGAGCTGTGAGGGCGAGAGGTGATCTCCCCCTGGGGCCAGAGCGAGGGACTGTTTTTTGACATTCGCCTCTGGCCCGAGATCATCCTCTCCGCTAATCACCGTCGCCAGCATCACTGATTCCGCCTCATTCCATTTTTTAAGGAGATTGAGGTGGTAAATCTGACGTGCTCCTCTCCTATCGGAACGCACAACCTCATAATCGAGCTCACCGACTTGCCGTGTCACCACAAACGGTCCTTGCCACTTTGCAAGTAATTTCGAGCTTGAAGTGGGAAGCAATACAAGTACTTTATCTCCCGGTGAAAATTTGCGCAAGTTAGCTCCCCTGTTATACAGCTGGCTCTGTCTGTGCTGGGCTTGTAACAAATTCTCCATAGACAGCCGCCCCAACGTGTGGAGTTTTGCTCTCAAGTCCAGCACATACTGAATTTCATTTTTGGCCTGAGATGGTCCGTCCTCCCAAGTCTCTCTTAGGACGTCTAATACCCCCCGGGGCTGGCGTCCAAAGAGAAGCTCGAAGGGGGAAAACCCCGTGGAGGCTTGCGGGACCTCTCGCACTGCAAATAACAGAGGTTCTAACCACTTATCCCAATTTTTGGCGTCTTCTTGAACGAATTTACGAATCATGGATTTAAGCGTGCGATTAAACCGTTCGACCAGGCCGTCCGTTTGTGGGTGAAAGACGCTGGTACGCACGGATTTAATGCCCAACAATTCGTAAAGTTCGCGTAACGTGCGTGACATAAACGCCGTGCCTTGATCAGTGAGGATTTCTTTCGGAACCCCCACTCGGGAGATTAAACTAAACAGTGCATCCGCAACACTCTTAGCAGAAATGTTGCGGAGTGGCACTGCTTCAGGATATCGCGTTGCATAATCCACAATGACTAATGCAAAGCGATGCCCTCTTGCTGACCGCTCTAATGGCCCGATGAGGTCCATACCAATTCTTTCGAAGGGGACCTGCATTAATGGGAGGGGGCGCAACGGCGCTTTTGGGGTGGCCGGTGGGTTAACCAACTGACATTCCCGACAAGACGCGCACCACCTGCGCACATTCTCGTGAATGCCCGGCCAAAAGAATCGGGTCATGAGACGATTTAGTGTTGCCGTTTGTCCTAAATGCCCAGCCATCGGATTAGAATGAGCCGCGTGGAAAAGCATTTCCCTGCGGCTCCTTGGAACTAATAATTGGGTCGTATCTTCTTTTGTCTGAGTGTCTTGGGTCACTCGATACAACCTATCTTTTATGATCGCAAAATACGGATAAGAAAGTGGACGCCCAGGCTGGAGAGGCTGACCATCGATGGTGCTGACCTTTTCAAACGCGTTTTTTAGCGTCTCATCGTGAGACTGTTCCAGGGGAAAGTCATCGCGATCCGAAAGAATAAGTCTTCCAATTTCGCTCTGTTCCCCTGAAGCTGAACTCACCGGTCCCTGATCAGTCTCTCCCGCCTGCACTCGCACCTCCTTATCCCGCGATTTTTCCCCCCAAGAGGCATCCGAGCATAAACACCCCAATAATTTATTAAATGCAGGCCAATTCGTCCCCAAAATTATCGGATGCCGGAGGTGCGGATTAACTGCCACCTCCACCCTATGCTTTTGACCCCTAAATTGAATAATGACGGGCACTAACGGATATTTCACCACATCCCCGTGCACACACCTCACCTTAACCAAGCGGCCTGTATCCAATGCCCCGGACGAAATCAGGCTTTGATGCACCGAGGTTTGGTTACATCCTGAGTCCACCAAAGCCTGATAGGTACCCCCCTTGACACTCACAGGTATTTGGTACTCGCCAGCTTGACCGGGGGCAGCCTGCGGATCGTCCGGGACCCGGATCAACGTCCCAACCTCCATCACTGGACACCTGTCCACAAAGTGCTCCGGGTCCCCGCAACGCCAACAGGCCGGCCCAGACCTGCCCGCCGCTCTTGTGGCAGGGAGCGGGTTAAATGGTTGACGCGGAGAGAGGGGAGAAGCAGGAGCGGAGTCCGGCCCGGCAGCAGGGAGTCCCGCCCCCCTGGGCGGGGCTCTTGGTCCATAATACGGGCCCTGTTCCGTTCCGCCCCGCCCCCGGGGCGGAACACGTGGTGGGCCGGGCGGACGAGACCTGGGTAGAGGGACAGGTTTAGAGAGAGAGGGGGAATTAAAAGAAGGAGAGAGAGAGGCGGATGGTAGGGGTTCGCCGACCCCTTGGCACGCCACCATGTGGTCCTCCGCCAGTTCGATGGCTGAGTCCAGCGACGTGGGGCGGTGGCACTGGACCCACTCGGCTGTTTTCTTGGGGAGCCGAGTGATAAACTGCTCCAGTACCACGCGATCGATAATCCGGTCCACGTCGCTTCCCTCAGCCAGTAGCCATTTGCGGCACGAGTCCCGGAGCTGTTGGGCCAACACGAAGGGCCGGCCGGACTCACCCAGGTCCAGGGAGCGGAAGCGTTGACGATGTTGCTCTGGGGTCCGGCCGACCCGCTGAACGATGGCCCGCCGAAGGTCGTCAAAGACCAGGAGGTTCTCTGCTGGCAGCTGCTGCGCCGCCACCTGCGATTCCCCCGAGAGGAGGGGGACCAGCCTCATGGCCCATTGGTCCCGCGGCCAGCCACTTGCCTCGGCTGACCGCTCAAATAAGTCGAGGAAGGCCTCGGGGTCGTCCGACGGCCCCATTTTGTTCAATGGCAGGTGGGTAGGCGCAGCCGGCTGCCCGATGGTCTCCTGGTGAACCTCCCGGTCAATCCAGCTCCGGAACCTCTCGCGGTCCTCCTGCTGGGCCTGCACGATGGCTTGGAAGCGACGTTCTTGGTCGGTGCGCAGGTCCAGCAGGGCTCGATGTTGTTCCTGATGCAGGACCGCGAGGGACGCGATGACTTCCGCAAATGTCGATGGGGAGGACGAAGATTGCATGGCAGCGGCCACCCAGCTTCCTTCCCGGGTTTCGGCACCAGTGTAATACAACTAACGTTCTTATGTGTAGGAAGGAAGGGGACAGGGTCGGCGTTCAACTGCTGACCGAGCTTTATTTCAAGAATTAGAAACGTCCAACAAAAACTGTGCAAGGCACAACAGCAAATAAAATAATCCACAAAGGGCTTCACTCCAGTCACGGCATCTACAATCCACAAAGGGCTTCACTCCTGGTCACGGCTGTACAATCCACAATGGGCTTCACTCCAGTTAGTCGTGCACCAGCTGCTCAGTCAGCAGTTCCCCTCTCTCTCCCCGACTCCTGCTTCTCGCGGCGTTTTAACCTGTCTCCGCGCCAATTACTGAAATGAGAAACAGGTGTTCGTGATTTACATTTAACTCGCTCACTCACCAAAGATCTCCCGATGCTCTCTCCCGCCGCAGACCTCGCTGAACCACGCCCCCCTCGCCACACCTACATTTGCAGTTTACAGCTGTCTTATCAAAAGACAATTTTTGTTTGTGATTTGGTCCGAAGTCCTTCTCTGTTCCAAGAAGGCCAATCACGTTACAAGTTTTTAAAGCTGCAGAGTGCATTGACCAATGGGAGTGCTTCTTTACCTGGAAAACCTTGCAGCTCTTCTTGTTGTGTTTGCCAGATCAGACAACAATCATTCAATGAGGTTACTGTACTCGATCTCCGCAAGTATGGATTCCTGTTTTCTGATCGCCGTGTTTGTCTTCGCTTTTAGTCTTTCCAATGGAGAGAGGACGCTCAAGTTTGTCACTGTGGTGAGTATTATACTGCCAGAGACTAGTGTATGCTGAGTAAATGTAGGCTACAGCTGGTTTGACAAAACTGTTCGTTTTAACTCAACTCTACACAATACAACAGGGAAACGGCACTCTGGAAGGCAGGCTTCAGTTTGAATGTCACTCCAAGCTTCTCTTGAGTATGCAGCCTCTCCTCAGTAACGATCAGCAGGTGTGAGCGATCACCTCTCTCTCTTCCGCACCTATTATAGCGGCAGAGAACATGCAGAGAGACAGAGAGAAGAAGAAAAACACCAGCACACATCTAACAGAATATACACTACAAAATAACATCTACAGTACTTGCAGCTTGAACGGGAGAGTGAAACAAGGAGCAGAAAGTACAGGAGCACTATTTAAAAGACCTTTGGCAGTGATAAAAGCAGACTTGCATTGAGAGGACCAAAAAAAATTCTTGGCAATATAAAGTTGGTCAGTCAAAGGAGTGACCACGGTAGCGAAATTCTTGCAGAAGCTCCGATACTATCTTGGCATTCCAAGAAAACGCTGCAACTCTCTCTTATTACGAGGTGGAGGAAAGTCCAAGATAGCTGCTACCTTTGCTTCCACAGGTTTTACTTGACCCTGACCTACCTTTTTACCTAAATAGGTAACAACTGCTTCGGCAAGCTCACATTTAAGCAGGTTGAGGGTTAGTGAAGCTTTGGCTAATGCATTGAAAGCTTTATCAAGGCCACTTAGATGCTCTTCCTAAGTGTGAGAGTAAACTACTGCATCATCTAAGTAGGCTTCAAAGTTGGGGATTCCTGACAACACTCTTTGCATCAGCCTTTGGAATGTTGCCGGAGCATTGCACTTCCCTAAGGCCATAACGGAGTATTGCAACAGGTTATCAGGTGTCACAAAGACAGGCACAGGCAGTTAATGGCACTTGCCAATAACCTTTCAGTAGGTTAAGCTTCGTCACAAACTGTGTACTACAGATTCGGTCTACTCAATCGTCTATTCTGGGCAGAGGAAAGGAATCTGGCTTTGTCACGCTATTTACTTTACGATAGTCTGTGCAGAAACTAAAGTCTGTCAAGTCTTGTTTAGGCACTAATAAACAAGGAGAACTCCAAGGAGCTCCTATGGCTAGGTGTGGAAAGATCATGCTTTTTTAGGCTGTTTGATCAGGCTCACATGGCATCATGTTTGATCATAGAGGTTCTGCCGGGAACATCAGCTAGACATTTGGTGAGAAACTCTTAACTTTTTCAAAACCTGAGCAAACAGCTTTGAGCTGAAGTTGGAGCCCTGGTCAGTCCATAGTCCAAACATCGAACAGAACAGAACTTGATGATCTCTTTGACTATGACATTAGCTTTCAGAGAATGCAATGGAACAGCTTTCAAGAGAATCGTCTGGCAGTCCACATCAGAGTTAAAATATACTGATGCCCTGATTTTGACTTGGGCAAGGGTCCAACACAATCCAAAATCAAGCATTCAAATGGCTCACTCATCACTGGTATGGGATGAAGAGGAGCAGAGGGAACAGTCTGGTTAGGCTTACCTTAAATTTGACATTCACTGCAAGCTCAACAGTACACTGTTTCTCAGTCCAGGCCAGAATAAGTAATTTAAGATGCGCTTATACATCTTAGTGATGCCAAGGTGACCAGACAGGGGGTGCTCATGTGCCAACTTCAGGACCTGAGGGCGGTAAGCAAAAGGCAGAACAAGTTGATGTACCGCTAACACATTCCCATTCACTTGCGCTTGCCAACATCTCATGAGTACGCCATCACAATAATAAGTAACTGGAACACCAGGGGCTTTATGCAACGATACTTTAACACAGCCTAGTTCAATCCCACAAACTAATACATCCACACCACATATCCTTTTGGCCATCCTAGTTTTGCAGCAATGCACTCAAAGGCTATGAAGTAAGCATCTACCTCAGCTTCTCGAAATGGAGGTAACAGTTTGACAATCTTCGCTGCATCAACGTTGAAATTAACTGTGCTATTCTGCACCGGAACACTAGCGAAAACAGGTAAGGAAGGTCTGGAACATGGATTTGGCACATGCTTATGGCGTGCAGACTCTGCTTCTATCTGTAAGCTTTGCAGTTTGATATCTCGCTGAGCCTTCACTTCAACAGCACTTCAATGAGCACATGACATGCTGGTTTTTCTGATCTAACTGCAATTGCACTGTGTAGTTTAATCCTCCTGAACACACACATACATAAATCCCTAATACTCAGTCAAGTATTTGACTTCCTCTCTGTCAGCTCTATCGTCATGGCGACAGATCTCCACTCGATACCTATCCAACCGATCCCTACAAGGATAGTGACTGGCCCCAGGGTTTTGGACAGCTCTCCCAGGTATGCAGACATGCACACACATACATTATTCTCTTTGTTTTAATCAGTTACATCGGATTTACTATTTACATGGCAGAATTTGCAAGCGGAAAAACTGAACGGTTCTCTAGTGAGGAAACGGATCTGCTCGTGCGCAAGGTTAAAGACCATCTATGAGACAATCCTAGGGGTGTAACGATATATCAAAGTACGATATTTTGCGATGCAAAAATGTTACGATATGTTACGATAAATGTTACGATGTATCGTAGAGTGATGCCGATACTTCTACGATATAATGGCAGTCTAATCTTATTGGTTGAGCTGCCGACGTGATCTACTCTGCAACATAGAGGTGGAAGTGAGAGAAGACGGGTTGTCACCGCATATTAAGGGTGTGTCTCAATCAGCTCTCCAGTTCAGTAAGTGTTTCGCGCACACATCGAATCTTGCAAGCAGGTTTAAATGTTTCTCGCATCAGTCTCTTGCTTGGTCGCGCAAATAAAGTCGTGGCTTTCTTTCACCGCAGTGCCACAGCAACAGCTGTGCTCATAGAAAAGCAAAAGATGCTTGCGATGCTTTGCCTTAAGAAGTTCTGGGGCCATTCACATTTTGCGTCTTTTCCGCGTGCAAGTCAGTTATTTCAAATGTAGCCACACGGCAGGCGCGCTCATAATGGAAGCAACGCGGTCACGACGCGCATGCGGTGCGTTTTCCAGGCGCATCGAGATGAAAAATTCTTTTCAGAATGTCGCAAGCCTTGTGACAAGAACCAACCAATTGGCTTCGGCCTTTCCGTAACATCAAAATCTCAGCCGAACAGCTGATCATAGCTGTACAGGGTGCTTTTTATATCTTTCTCCATAAATATATCTAGTAGTAAAGGTAATGCAAGGGCTAGAAGTCAATTTATCCTTTGTTGAAACTTCCTATTCCTCTTGGAGAGCGCAGTTCATGGTTGCATAGCAAAGACCGACGCCACGGGAGCGCAAGCGCTTTGGAAAGAAGGAGAAGTGGTGTGGCCATGCCTTCCATGTGTTTTTAGACGCAATATGTGAACGGTCCCTTATGATTCTTAATTCTAAGTTCATGTTAAATTTAACATTTTTTTTTTCAGTGACAGACCTATTCAGCTATTAATTTGAATACAGAAGGTTTTTATTAAACCTTGAAATGTGATCTTGTATGTACAACAAGGAAAATTATTGAAATTTGTTAATGTTTTTTAAATAAATCTTATTTGAATTTCAGTTTCATTTTGTTCAAAATATCGTGATACGTACCGTATGGTGACCTGAGCGTATCGTTACACCCCTAGACAATCCAGATTCCACCAAAGCATTTTTATCTTTATGCACACAATAATAATCTTTTACATTGTAATCCTTTTATTTTTAATATTTGGCATGTTTGTGTGTAACAAGCAGAGTGTACACCCGTTGTGCATCCGCCTATTGGCACATATTACTAACGCGCTCTTTAAATAATATTGCGGCATTGACTTTAGACTTTAGACTGTTTTATAGAAAACTCAGCACATGAGCACAGTCTGTGTACATTTTTAATAGGCACCAAACTACTGAATGTACTTATGTAAGGAATGTAAGGATGTTATTTCATCCTTTCACTATAAGATTTCATAAGAGGGTGTTTATATTACTGTAACTCAATCTTCTCAATTTTCCAGGAGGGAAAGAAGCAGCACTATGAACTTGGTCAGTTTTTAAAGAAACGCTACAGAGGATTCCTGAGTGAGAACTATAACCGGAAAGAGGTCACTCTCTCTTTAAATTTGTTTAAACATATTCAATAAATGGATACACAAAGTTGTCAGACCTGCATTTTTAAATGGCATATGCCATCTTTGTGTTGCAGATATACATCAGAAGCGTAGATCTTGACCGGACATTGATGAGTGCAGAAGCTAACCTGGCTGGCATGTTCCCACCTAGCAGTTCTGAGGAGTTTATTCCTGGTTTGAAATGGCAGCCGATACCTGTTCACACTGTCCCAGAGGATAAAGATTTGGTAAGACATCACACTGAAGCTCTGTTCCCACATTTTCTCTCCACAATATTGCAGCACACTGAAACTTGGCCCTGGCCTCTCTTTAGTGTCGAGTTCATATTTGCACAGCAGCATCAGTAAATATCTCTAGATATATGAAATCTGTTTCCATGACCATTTTCTTTCCAGCTGCTCCATTTCCCACTAAGAAACTGTCCACGTTACATACAGCTCATGAACGAGACTAAAAATTCAGACACTTTTCATAAAATGACTGTCACTTACAAGGTGAGTTCACTTGCTTGTATGTTCACTGTCTTGTAATGTAAATGTGCAATGAAAAACGATGGTTACTACAATCATGGTTATGTAATTGTGTTTTTGTGCAGGCATTTATAGAAATGGTGAGAAAAAAAACAGGAAAGAAGTCTCTGTTGATTCTGTTTGGACTATCTATGACACGTTGTTCTGTGAGGTGAGTTTCACCTGGCGTTCATGTGCACATTATTCATAACTTCATCTAGCATTAAGAGACTCTGCCAGTCAATCTTGCCTGCTAAGTATTTGAATGATATATTAAAGACAGTGTGTGTGCGCAACTAATGTCGTTTATCAACCTCATTACAGAGGTCAACATTAGATTTCTGAAAGTAAAAATCTGAATTTTCTCCATAGGAAAATACAATAACTTTATAAAGCTTCAAAGACTATGGAAGCTTGTTTCCACCGCTGAATAAAAAAATTTTTTTTTTATCATCTCGCAATTCTCGAACTTTTTTTCAGAATTGCGTAATATAAAATTGCAATTGAGAGATATAGTCAGAATTGTGTGATATAAAGTCAGAATTGTGTGATATAAAGTTAGAATTGTGTGATATAAAGTCAGAATTGCGAGATATAAAGTCGGAATTGCGAGTTACAAAGTCGGAATTGCGAGATACAAAGTCGGAATTGCGAGATACAAAGTCGGAATTGCGAGATATAAAATTGCAATTGAGACATATAGTCAGAATTGTGTGATATAAAGTCGGAATTGCGAGATATAAAGTCGGAATTGCGAGATACAAAGTCGGAATTGCGAGATACAAAGTCGGAATTGCGAGATACAAAGTCGGAATTGCGAAATACAAAGTCGGAATTGCGAAATACAAAGTCGGAAATTGCGAGATACAAAGTCAGAATTGCGAGATACAAAGTCGGAATTGCGAGATACAAAGTCAGAAATTGCAAGATATAAAGTTGGAATTGTGAGTTACAAGGTTGAAATTGCGAGATACAAAGTCGGAATTGCGAGATACAAAGTCGGAATTGCGAGATATAAAGTAGGAATTGCGAGATACAAAGTCGGAAATTGCGAGATACAAAGTCGGAATTGCGAGATACAAAGTTGGAATTGCGAGATACAAAGTTGGAATTGCGAGATACAAAGTCGGAAATTGCGAGATACAAAGTCGGAATTGCGAGATACAAAGTCGGAATTGCGAGATATAAAGTAGGAATTGCGAGATACAAAGTCGGAAATTGCGAGATACAAAGTCGGAATTGCGAGATACAAGGTTGAAATTGCGAGATACAAAGTTGGAATTGCGAGATACAAAGTCGGAAATTGCGAGATACAAAGTCGGAATTGCGAGATACAAAGTCGGAATTGCGAGATATAAAATTGCAATTGAGAGATATAGTCAGAATTGTGTGATATAAAGTCAGAATTGCGAGATATAAAGTCGGAATTGCGAGTTACAAAGTCGGAATTGCGAGTTACAAAATCGGAATTGCGAGTTACAAAGTCGGAATTGTGAGATACAAAGTCGGAATTGCGAGATATAAAGTTGGAATTGCGAGTTACAAGGTTGAAATTGCGAGATACGAAGTCGGAATTGCGAGATACAAAGTCGGAATTGCGAGATACAAAGTCGGAATTGCGAGATATAAAGTAGGAATTGCGAAATACAAAGTCGGAAATTGCGAGATACAAAGTCGGAAATTGCGAGATACAAAGTCGGAAATTGCGAGATACAAAGTCGGAATTGCGAGATATAAAGTTGGAATTGTGAGTTTTCTGACTTTATAACATGCAATTGCAAGGTTGTATAAAAAAGTCAGAATTGTAAGATAAAAAGTCGCATTTGCCTCTCTTTTTTTAATTTAGTGGCAGAAACAACCACATTATTTAATTTTTTCTCTAATCACGTTTAACAATGGAATTCCTGGTGAAAATCTACATTAACCATGATTCTTCAAAGAAATCTCTACCAACCAGAGAATCGTGACAACGAAATCACACCAAAAGAACTCTTTAGTGCCCACCCATCCCCATGAAACACCTTCCCTGCATCCCAGTGTACATACTATCCACCCTATCCGCCCTAAATAGTATTGAATATTATTAATGTCTCATACTATTTAGGATGGATAGTATGCATATCTTGACTCAAGTTTCGTGATGTTGAGTTCTCTTTACACTTTACATAATTTTATTGCAGACTGATCTATAGATGCTCAGAATCGATTAAATCCAGATGCTCAGACAAACACCATGAATTGTGTCAGATCAGTTCTGTTACTCTCCTTCCCCAGTCAAAGCATGGGAAGGTGCTACCAGACTGGGTGACTCCAGATGTGATGGAAACGCTGAAGGTGCTGAATGACTTTTCTTACCAGATTATGTTTGGAGTCTATGAGAGAAAGGAGAAGAGCAGACTTCAGGGAGGTGAGAGCTCATGCCTGGTCAGAGCATCATATTTTTTATCAATGAATGTTGAACAGAGGGAGAAGCGGTGTGTAATTATAATGAAGGGACACATCAATGTAAAGAAATGTGCAATACCTTTCTTACGCTCTCATTCGCAGGCCTGCTGTTAGATCAGATCATTAAGAATATCTCATCTGCAGCAGCTTCACATAATGAACAAAAAACGAAGATGATAGTATACTCAGCTGTAAGTCACGTGTCGTGCTAAAACAGAAATGTGCTCTGTTGAGAGAAAGAAGTTCATGTAATGTTTTCTCATGTTTCCTTACTAGCAAGACGTAACAATTGTAGCTCTGCAGGAAGCCCTGGATGTCTTTAGTGGCCTGCAGCCACCGTATGCCTCGTGTCATCTGATTGAGCTTCACCAGGAAGAGAACGGGTAACATAATGTCCGCGTTTTTCTAAACTTACGTTTCTTTAGACAACCAAAATATTCCATTGCTTGTCTCTTTCAGGATGTTTTCAGTGGAGATGTTTTATCGCAATGACAGCGCCGTTGAGCCGTACGCTGTGTCTTTACCTAACTGTTCCCAGCGCTGCCCCCTACAGGACTTTGTGGCTCTCACACGTGACGTCATACCTCAAGACTGGAATAAAGAGTGTGAGATAAAGAAAGAAGCCACAGACACTAGTAAAGGTAAACACAATCATGTACATTAATATTATGTGTTTTATGTACACATAAACAGTTATTTATAAATATTTTTACTGCAGTTTGTAGTTCCATGCAACAAAAATTTACATAAAATAGGCAACCACTATATTGCTAATATATATATATATATATGTATATTTTCGATACGTTTTACATTTTTAAATATTTCTATAAAAATTAAAAGTGCATGCATTTACCCATAAATGTATTTAAGACTGTAAATGTAAATGCTTTTGTAGGTTTAAACAAAATATTTTTAAGTTGAAAAATATGTTTCCATAATGCCGTTTACAATATTTTTAGTAGGGATGCACCGATACCACTTTTTTCAGTCTGATACTTTTACTTTTAGTACTACTGAGAACCGATACCTGTAATTTCATTGAATTTTTAATTTTTAAAAATATTGGGCAGAGAAACCAAAAGAATGTGAATCAAATTAGTTGGCTTAGCAAATAGATATTTGTGATTTTTTTAAGTGAACATAAACAGAGAGGGATGCCGCTGTGAAAATATCCGCAGATGATTTAAAGGCATAGTTGTGTACTCTACAAAGTTAGACAGACTAAATGTCACACGCATCAACTACAAAACATGCTGCTGTCCAGATTTTGCATGATGTAAACAAGCTTTTCAGAAAACTTTTGCACTTTGGCAAGAGAAACTCTGGCACTTGAGATAATGGGGTGTTTATCTGCACTTTATTCAGAAATTACAACAGGTGACAGAACATTGAACAACTTGCTAATTATTTGTGTAACTGATAATCATTCTCTGCTAGATGCTGTGAAGTGCATCACGTCCATCCGGCACATCTTTAGGTCAACACTTGATGACTGTCTGAAAGGGAAGGACATCCACTTTAGTGTTTCTGCACACCCACTTTATTAAGAGTATGGGAGTACAAAAAATTACCTTCTCTAAAGAAGTGTCATTGTAATTTAGTTTAAAATTTTCTCTGTGATATATTCCTATTTTTAGAAAGTATTGTTTATTTCCCATCTCCCCAGAAATGTATTTACACAAAAAGGGAAGATTGCGACACTGTAAACAATGTAATTCTGCATAATGCTCAGTTTTTACTCAAACATACTTTCACACACACACACACACACACACACACACACACACACACACACACACACACACACACACACACACACACACACACACTCACTCACTCACACACACACACACACACACACACTCACTCACACACACAATGATTTTTATACCGTACAAACTGTACGGTGTAAAACCTACCCATCACAGAAAACATTCTGCATTTTTACATTTTTAATAAAACATTGTTTAGTATGTTTTAAAGCTATTTTAAATATGAGGACTCATGAAATGAGTCAATCATTATTTGTTCATTCAGATTGTCCCCATTGTAAAACCGAATGTTTAAAAATGTAGGAAATTCATCATTTGATAGAAAACACTTATTTAAAAATAAAAAAGACAATAATTAGCACTTTAACCAGCAGGTGGCGGCAAAGTAGCATTTATTTGCGCATATATCAGCCATTTCCTCTAATCATTTTTCACTTTGTTTTTGACTAAATATTAAACATTATAAAATAACTAGGTTTAACAATACATTTTTTTCAATGTGAAGTATGAAATACTCAGAAAATCTGATGAAAAACAATAACTTTTCTTGTGAATGAATGACACAGAAAGCGAGCGCCGCTCTCTCTTTATAATCACAGCAGCTGTCAGTCAGAGCAGCACAAGATCAATGATTTCAGCACACTTGAGAAAACACACATTTTATTCAATTAATCTAACTAAAGTGCACAATAAATATTTAATTTTTGAAGCTTTTTTTCACAAAAAAAGTGTGAAAACTGATGGTGGAATTGAATTTAGTCGAGGAGGAACACTGAGGAACATCTTTATTTATTTATTTTTTATGCCGTCTTATGTTTGAATAACTAAATTAATGCTGTGCCTGAATATTTAAGTGACTATATTCTGATTATAAACTAAGTATGACACTACTGATGCTCAACACACCAGCACATGACTCTCACCGGAAGTTTTCCAGCTGGCTTATATTATTGCAGAAGTTCTAAAGAACGCTCCGTGCATATAGTCCATACCCATGTCATTATACACATTTGTGTCCTCATAAATAATGAAAATCCCCGGTCTCCACGGTTACAGATCACTGCTGGAATATGCAATTATTTCCTAATTAATTTCATATCTGTATTTTCTCTCAAGGGTTTTATTTGTTCTGATAAACAGAGAATCACAGCTGCAGATATAAATCATCAATGAACTAATTTCTGGAAATCAATTAAATTAAATCAAGTATTATTCAATTTCTTGACACAGAACATCTGCAGAGAACGACAGATTGTCACGTGTGTGTATAAAGTGTCATGTGTGATAATGTGTGTGTGAACATCAGCTCTAACCGAGTTTGACAGTTTCATTATTAGTGAAGAAATTAAACTGAAAGCCTGCAGACATTAGATATTAATATGAAGACTCCTGTTTATTCCTCTCAACACACACTATATTTCATATTTCTGAACTCTAAATGTCAAAGATACAGTCTGAAATGACACAACATCCACACGTTTATTCTGAAAGAACATGTTCATAATAAATAACTTAAATAGGGAGTCATATTACAGCAAACAGTGTAAATAAATACATGTTTTTGTCATGGCATGACATACGGGTTGATTGACATTAATAAGCATCTGATTATAGAGGAACACAAAGAATTGTTTAAATTATTTCAGTATTTTGTGCTCAACTGTATCATAACACACAGACACTGACAATGTTCTTCTACACGATGCTCTCAAATCTGCATCGGTTCATATTCAGATACGCTGTGCAGGAAACATGCCGTTCTGTCATTAATGATGCAAAAAGTCATAAATAAATAAATAATTTCTAAAATGAAAATACAAATAAAGCACTTGTTAACCTGCATGTGAACATGTGAATGTGTTGTGAAATTATTGGAATACAAACTTAAAGTCTCAAGGGGATTGAAGGAAATATTACAGAAAGGTTTGGGAATCTCTGAAAAAAAAAAATTCAAAATGATGACATGAAATCCAAATTATGATATAAAAGGTCATCATTATGAGAGAAAAAGTCAAATTTATGACTTAAAAAGACTATCTATGACAGTCAAAACTGATTAAAAATGACTTTCTCAATTTCGGATTTTTATTCTCATAATGTTTTACTATATCATGATTTTTTTAATGTTTTATAATTTTAAGAATTTTGGCTTTATCTCATAATTTGGACTTTTTATGTCATAATTATGACTTAGTATGTCAATGACTTGTACTTTTGACTTTATCTCATAATATTGACTTTTTATGTTTTATTTATATCTTTTTATCTCATAATTATAAATAAGTATGTCTTATGTCATAATTTCGACTTTTTCTCAATTTCAACTTATCTTAATTATGACCTAATTATGACTTAACTAACTTGGTATGTCATAATTATGACCTAATTGCATAATTTCGGCTCAACTTTTTATGTCAGAATTTCGACTATCTCATAATTTTGACTTTTTAATGTCATAATTATGAATTATTATGACTTATGTCATAATTTCAACTTTATCTCAATTCCTTATATCTTAATTATGACTTTTTATGTCATAAGACTTTTCTCCTTCATAATTATAACTTAGTATGTCATAATAATGGCTTAGTGTCATAATTTCACTTTATCTCGATTTCAACTTATCTTAATTATGACCTTTTTCCTCATAATTTCAACTTTTTATGTCATAATTATGACTTAGTATGTCATAATCTTGACTATCTCATAATATCAACTTGTATGTCATAACTATGAATTTTTATCTCATAATTGACAGTGTGTCTTAATTATGTCATAATTTCAAGTTTATCTCAATTTCAACTTGGAATGTCTTAATTATGACTTTTCCTCATAATTTTAACTTTTTATGTCATAATTATGACTTAGTATGTCATAATCTTGACGATCTCATAATATCGACTTGTATGTCATAAGTATGACTTTTTATGTCATAATTGACAGTGTGTCTTAATTATGTCATAATTTCAAGTTTATCTCAATGTCAACTTGGTATGTCTTAATTATGACTTTTTTTCTCTTAGTATGTCATAATTTCAGCATCATATGTGTTGGAAATGTTCTTCCACAGAGATCAGCTCGAGCGTGTGATCTGAAGGTTTGCGCGCGTCACCTGCGAGCGGTTCTCAGAGAGCTGCCGTGCACGTCACAGATGTCGAACCACTGCTCGTCCACGTTCCTGCGGGGCAGCAGGCCGTTCAGCGGCAGCGACGCCCTCCGTCTGCGATCTCTGCCGCTCACCACGCGCCAGTACCACGCGCCCTTCAGCAGGAACACCGTGTTGTGCGTGTACGAGAAGTACGCCGCGTCCAGGTTACCGACGGGGTGATTTCCGGGGACAACAGCGGAAAACACCTCAGAGATGTTTTGTGGGGAAGAGGAAGCCACGCGGTTCACGCGCACATCAAACCTGAACACCTGGAAGTCAATATTACGCAATTACTATTGCTGATATAGTAATAATGGAGCTGTACCTGACTGACCAATCATCTTGTGTTGTCAAAACATTAGCAGCTGTTACCTGTGAGCCTTTAAAAAAGTAGATATGGGCGTCTCTCCTGTCATAGTATGCAGTGTCCACTGGTCCAGACACTCCAGGAAAGCCTTCAGAGATCAGACGAGGATACGAGCGGCCGTCTGCGTCCTCAGAGAACACCTGATCATTCTCACTGTCATAACGCCAGTACTGCACACCTGCAACAACAAGAGATCCATGCAGATATCTGTGTGTAACCCCTCCTGTTCGAACCGCCCGCTCTAAGCGGGACTCGAACCCGGGTCCCCTACATATGCAAACTGCAAAATACAAATATTACAAAAGTACACCGTTTACTGCTCACACATGAGAGTTGGATTTTAGAAACAGGAGATGCAAATGAGCTTGTGCTATAATTTCTATATACAATGCATCTTTTTTTTCTAAGATTATGTTTTTAACTAAGAAGTAAATGCATACCTTTAAAGAAGTACACAGCGTCTGTTTTGCGGTTCCACACGTGAACGTAAGCGTCCACACCGCTGGAGGGCAGCCCGTGCCACCCCACCTGCACCGCCACCGGATCCCCGTAACGCGTTCTGTTGTTTCGGTTCTCGTACAGCCAGTACCAGCCGTCCCGCATGAAGTAGGTGTTAAAACGCACCACGACCTCACCGTACGGCGTCTGCTCCTTCCTGATCCAGTCAAACACGGTACTGAAGCGACCTTTGCACACACCTGAGAGAGAATGTTTTAAAGTGATATTTCCATTTATGCTGGAAGAAAACTTGATTTCTCATGACATCCACCTCCTGATGAAATTTACACTTATTGAACCAAACTGAAGTGACTGAATAATGAAACTAGTTTTCTGTATATATTGTAAAAAGCGCTACAGAAATAAAGCTGACTTGACAAATTCATCCCAGTGATCTCAGGTCAAGTATGACCGCAGCAGACGCAGGTCTCACCGTACAGGCTCTGAATGGACTTTCTGTCCATCCAGTCGATCTCGAAACCTCCGTCCTGAGGAAGGTAACTGGGCTGCATGATGGAGCCGGGCCGGTAGATGTGAGGAAGCCCTAAAACATGACCGATCTCATGAACCGCAACCTGAAGGAAACACACGACACATCACAGTCAGAGATTCAGATGCACAAGTGTCTGCTTCAGGGAATACAAAAAGGTGTTATGACAAAAAAGCTACTTTTACATTGGACAAAACAAAAGGTTTTCAGCATTCGAAACATCCTAATCATCAAAAATGTCTCTTGCGGCATCTCTTCTCTGATGATGAGGGCGGGGCAACCTGTCACTCACATGTGATCCACCAATAGCAAACCACAACCATCCAATCAATTCCCCACAGACAAAATTAAGCCCCGCCCTACATTTGTTCTTGTTTGAAAAGCGTTTTGCTCGGATATACGGCACTATAGGGAATTTAAGACTAGTGTGACTTTTGTTTCATGCCCACTTTAACTGTAAGTGAACCTAGTCTGGTTTCTCTGAGCTCTAAAATTAACACTCGCTAAATGCGAGTAAAAGTTGACATTGGTGAATATATAATCACCAGTTGGTCGGTAACATTTTTATGAATTGTAACAATGCAATATTGTGAGAGCATGGACGTGAACGATGCTCAAGACAGTTGACGGGCCAGTGCTGCATCGTCACGAAAGTTTAAGCCTCGCCAATTTAAATATTTAAGCGCAAAAAAATCAATGGGCTGTATGCACGGAGCGTTCTTTAGAACTTCCGCAATAATATAAGCCAGCTGGAAAACTTCCGGTGAGAGTCATGTGCTGGTGTGTTGAGCATCAGTAGTGTCATACTTAGTTTATAATCAGAATATAGTCACTTAAATAGTCAGGCATAGAATTAATTTTATTCAAACGTAAGACGACATAAAAATAAATAAATAAATACGTTCCTCAGTGTTCCTCCTCGACTAAATTCAATTCCACCATCAGTTTTCACACTTTTATGTGAAAAAAGCTTCAAAAATGAAATTTATTGTGCACTTTAGTTAGATTAATTAAATAAAATGTGTGTTTTCACAAGTGTGCTGAAATCATTGACTGACAGCTGCTGTGATTATAAAGAGAGAGCAGCGCTCGCTTTCTGTCGTTCATTCACAAGAAAAGTTATTGTTTTTCATCAGATTTTGTGAGTATTTCATATTTCACATTGGCAAAATGTATTTTTAAACCTAGTTATTTTATAATGTTTAATATTTAGTCAAAAACAAAGTGAAAAACGATTAGAGGAAATGGCTGATACATGCGCAAATAAATGCTATTTTGCCGCCACCTGCTGGTTAAAGTGCTAATTATTGTCTTTTTTATTTTTAAATAAGTGTTTTCTATCAAATGTTGAATTTCCTACATTTTGAAACGTTCGGTTTTACAATGAAGACAATCTCAGAAGGATGAACAAGTAATGTTTGTGATCATCACATTAACAATAACATTTGAAGTGCTGGAAAATAATGTGTGTGTCTAATTACAGATAACAGCGTTTTTAAAAGCTCCCAATAGCTTCGTCTTTATTGCAATCAATAAAACTGGATTATTGGTAAATTAGGTAAATGTGATAACTGCATTAAAATATGAATACAACATTAAAAAGTCAACCATTGATGGTTTTGTGTCGATGTACAGCGACTACAGAATGAACAGCTAACAGTTCACCGGAAACGCCCGAGCTGGCTTAACCACAACCAGGAAGTAACCGTGCATATAGTCCATTTGGTTCCCAAAAATCCACATTTCACAGAACGTGCAATGCTGAATTGAGCTCTTTTTCATGTCTTCTTGCGCTTGAACAGACATATTCAATCAAAATGATGTCAAAATGCCTGTCTTGCAAGTTTACTTACTCGTATACATAGTCAGTTATGTCCAGTTGAGAAAGAAAACGCATGTGTATCAGTATATTGGATCAGTGCATTAACTCTTAAAGTGACAGCAGCCTAATAAACCTGCTGATCTTTTTTTGTTTTTAATGTTAATCAAACTACAAAAGGAAAAAGAAAAAAACACTCACTGCTCTAGACTGAATAACTTTTGTAACTTTAGGATTAAGGATTAATCCATGGTAAAAAAATATTCATGGCCGGTAAATTTTCTTAAGTCAGTGGCCATTTGCATTTTAGGCTCTGCTTTTGTAGTTTAGTGCACGGTCTCGCATTACCTTCAGAAGACTGATCCCATTGCCCATGTTTGGGACAGTGAAATGTTCATCGTCATCGAAATGAATGTCTCCGAGGAACCACGCGTGAGCAAACTCTCGGCCCGCGCCGTCAAACCGCTGAGAGCAGCCCAGATGTCGGCCTGTAGGGGGCAGGAGAGAATCCAAATGAGAATCAACACTTTTTTTTTTGTTACCTATAAATGAACCTGCAGAAGTTCTTAACAGTCTTCATAACCGACCTGTCCCAAAGCCCAGTCTGATGTCAATGTCTTCCAGAGGAGAGTGAACGTCCTCCACAAACTGCAGCGGAGACACTTCACTCCACATGCGGAAGGCCAGTCTGAAGATATACTTCTGCTCATCGATGGACAGCTGACTGCTGTAACCTTCCCCCATCAGACGCCACTTCAGAAGGCTCTTCGAGAAGGCCATGTGTCCCGTCCACTCGCTGGCGTCTCTTTTCCTTCTGCTCTTCAGAAGCACTGCCAGGTGGCGCTTCTTCCGCTCGTGAGGTTGAGTATTATCGGATATCTGAGTTTCAGTGGCATTCACAGCATCAGTGTGATTGTGTGTCGAGGTGCTGTTGGACTGTTCGGTAGAATCCAGTTCCTCATCCTGGTCCGGGACGCCACATCTGGGTTTATTCATGGCAGCTTTGGTGGCGTCATCAAACACACCTGTGACGGGAAGACCAGACACCCGTTGGAAGTCCTTCAGCGCCGTGATGAACTGGAGATCAGCGCTGCTGGACCTGGATGTGGATCCGCCCTCCTGCAGGTCCAGAGCGAGACTGACGTCCATCTCACCCGAAGCTTCTGCTGAGATCTGAGGCTCATCGCCGTCTCCTGCTTTAATGAACCCGTACTTCGACAGAAACCGCTGAAATAATACAGAAAGAGATCAATATGTTTGTCAATAAATACATCACTTATTCAATCAACTACAGATAGATAGATAGATAGATGAACCTCTGCAGTGTCAGTGTCAGTGATGAGTTCAGCCTGATGGATGTCGTTCATGACATCTGAATGATCTCTGCTGTGGAAGATTTTCTCTGCACTGATGAAGATGAAGGTCTGGAGGATGAAGATCAGCCGGATCTCAGCCAGCATCGTTAAAGTTCCGCTGCGCGTGTGTCCGGCACTGAGACTAATGAGCGCGCTTGAACTCGACACGCTTTATACTGTCGCGCGCGGAGTGGGCGTGTCTCTAAACTACCTCACGCGCTCGCGCCTCAGTGTGAAACAGCAGCGGATTATTTCACCGACACGCGACTCACACCTGAGCGCGCGCGTCACTCACCTGCGCTCATTTATAACACTCGTGTGCGTTATTTAAATAGTAAAACACTTCATTATATTACATTTTAAACATAAATAAACGCTTTAAAATATAATTATATAATTAAAATAAAAAAATTATACATGTAATGCAATAAGCTATTTATAATTCTGCCATCAACATTGAGGACAATATGCACTTTAATATAATTATATTATTTAAAGAAAATTAAAATAATTATACATGTAAATTTCTGCCCGTCAACATTAAGAATATATGTAAAATAAATAATTAAATAATAATAAATGTAACATTTTAAATTTATTTAAACATTATTTGAGAATATACACAATTGATTTTGATACTGCACTGTATAAAGCATCTTCCATCAAAGTAATGCACATAAAAAAAGTACTTTATTTTTTAGAACACAAAAAAATATCACACTGAAACTTGCATTCAACATAAAACATCAAGATCAGGAGATTCAGTGTAAATCACAAAATAAATGATAATGATTATTTTGATGCATGAAACATACAGCCACAAACATGATCTTCCTACAGATACAGACATCTGTATATACGAGATATTAAAAGTTCATTTAAATCATTATTTATATCTAAAATCTAGATATAATGGCACGGCTCTGGCTGCCCTGAAGGACGGAGGGTCAGGGGTCAGGGGTCAGGGGTCAGGGCCCGTGTGATGGCAGTGGCGAGGTGTTTGGCCGTGGGTTTCTCAGCGCAGCATGTGACCGTCAGTCCGTGAGACCGCAGCGCGTCTGCCGTCGTGGGTCCAATCGCTGCAAACTGAAGAACACAGTTCTGATATATTCTCTGCAATCCTGAGTGTGTGTGTGTGTGTGTGTGTGTGTGTGTGTGTATGTGTGTGTGTGTGTGTGTGTGTGTGTGTGTGTCGCACCTTTATCTGCTCCAGCTGAGATCCTGAGAGTCTCTTCACCAAGTCCAAACAGAACGTCACTCCTGACGGGCTGAAGAACGCAACACTAGCAGGGATGCCCTGAACACACACACACACACACACACACACACACACACACACGAGTAAGAACACTGTCATGAGGAAAAGACTGATATCTGTCTCTCATGACACCTGTGCTCATTTTTTTCAATGATCTGCATTTTTTACATCATAAAACACTTCATTATATTACATTTTTAAATATATTACATAAATAAATAAGCTGAATATGATTATATTATATAAAAAAGTTAAAATACATATACTTGTAATTAAATATGCATAATATGCATAATTATAAATGCAATTAAAATATAATATTTTAATTGATTTAGGACACTGGAATAAAATGACATTATTTAAATAAAATTAAAATAATTATAAATGTAATTAAAAATATAATATTTTAATTGATTCAGGACATTGGAATAAAATTACATTATTTAAATAAAATTACCATAATTATAAATGCAATTAAAAATGTAATATTTTAATTGATTCAGGACACTGGAATAAAATTACATTATTTAAATAAAATTAAAATAATTATAAATTCAATTAAAAATATAATATTTTAATTGATTCAGGGCACTGGAATAATATTACATTATTTAAATAAAATTAACATAATTATAAATGTAATTAAAATATTTTAATTGATTCAGGACACTGGAATAAAATTACATTATTTAAATAAAATTAAAATAATTATAAATGCAATTAAAAATATAATATTTAAATTGATTCAGGACACTGGAATAAAATTAAATTATTTAAATTAAATTAAAATAATTATAAATACAATTAAAAATATTTTAATTGATTCAGGACACTGGAATAAAATTACATTATTTAAATAAAATTAACAATTATAAATGCAATTAGAAATATAATATTTAAATTGATTCAGGACACTGGAATAAAATTACATTATTTAAATAATATTAAAATAATTATAAATTCAATTAAAAATAAAATATTTTAATTGATTCAGGGCACTGGAATAAAATTACATTATTTAAATAATATTAAAATAATTATAAATTCAATTAAAAATAAAATATTTTAATTGATTCAGGGCACTGGAATAAAATTACATTATTTAAATAAAATTAACAATTATAAATGCAATTAAAAATATAATATTTTAATTGATTCGGGACACTGGAATAAAATTACATTATTTAAATAAATTAAAATAATTATAAATGTAATTAAAAAAGTAACATTTTAAAGTTATTTATACTTCTGCCCATCAACATTGAGAATATACACTTGAATATAATTATATTTAAATAATTATAAATGTAATTAAATATTTTAAAGGTAAAATGTTATTGAAATCTCTGCCCATCAACACTGAGAATACACTGGAATATAATATCTCTGCCAAACACCTGCTGAGTGAAATAATCCGTGATGTTCTTCTGCAGATCAGGATGTTCAGATGTTTGATAGACAGTCAGAGTCTCCAGAGGAACGCCTGACAGAGAAACAGAGAGATGAATACACTCTTTTCCACACACATTCACCTAAAGCTGTTAAATGTGCAAAATACTCCATAATCATAACAAACACATCAAGAAACATCAAAATGCAAACAGAAAGCTTCCGTTTCTTTATGTAAAATATAATTTCATTTTTCCTCTTTGGGGTGACCACGACAAAATGCATAATACCACCAATGATTTCTATGAAACATTCTGCATTTTGTCACGTCTGTAAATGTTTTTAAGTGTTTGAATAAATCATCTCACGGTTCTTTCTCAGCACGGTGGGCAGAACTTCACGTTTGATGGAGCCGCAGGGAAAGAAAAGTGGCAGAATCTCTCGATTCTCTCCTGCGTTTAACAAAACTCAACATTAACAGACACTCACATATACAGCAAACCCTGAGATATCAGTGAGAGGATGTGTGTGAAAGTGTCGTACTCTGAAGGATGAGCAGAGAGAGCGAGTCTGCGGTTCCCGTCTCTTCACCCAGCGGACGCAGGCCCAAATCCTCAACTAAACATTTCAACACAACACATCAATTAACAACTCACTATATGAAAGTGTAAATCTGATATTGCATTTATGATTCTCATTGCATTATAGTCTGTTTTTAGGTCAACAGGCAAACAGAGAGGAAGGTCGTTGACGTCTGTCCGTGATGAAGCACAGCTGGAGCTCAGCGTGTCGCAGGTGTGAGCAGATTTACTCAGGTGAGAGAAACAAAAGACCTCCTGCAGGACGCAGGTGTCCGACAAACACACTTCCTTCATTAACAGCCGGGTTTATAAAACACTAATCAGGGACGTGTGAATCCTGGCGACGTGTGACGGGACACCTGCGGATGTGCCGCTCTACAGTAATGTTTGATCATTTCCTGATGTGTGTTCAGCTGAAGCGTTCATACCTAAAGATGCTGTCGCTTTTCCAACCACGTAAACTGACTTTGCATTCCATTTGTCTCTTACTGCCTCCCATTCTGCAGGAGGAAAACATAAGATACGTTACATTATTTAAACAATCCTTCGACAGCATTTAATCTTAGTTAGTGTTAATGTACATTTCTAAGATGACTGACAAGACCATGGCGGAGGATTTGTTGCACAACAAGGCCTGATTTACACATTTTTTATTAAACATGGACCTTTATTTGCATTCAAATGGATTATTTTTGGTATTGTTGGCACGTTTTGTACATTTATCAGCTAATTTAGACGCGCAAACTGAGTGCCGGTGTGGTGAGACGTACACGCTTGGCCATCTTCAGATGCGGAGCCGCATGCAAAGTTACAAAATTTGTTATTAAAAAAAAAAAATCGGGTAGATTTGGCAATATAGCGGGTGTATGACGTATATAACAATGTTATGATGAATATATAACATGTATAATAATATAATGTATAACATTAGCAACACATTATTAGATGTTTGATAACATAAAGGCTAATCATATTAATTACCGTCATGTGTCTGAAGTTGTAAAAAGCAATAATTTGTGCAACGTTTATCTCAGTAAGTTGACCGAGTGGATCTCTGAGCTTGTGCAAGTGACTGGAGGCGGGGCTAATTAGCATATTCATAGCCTCATGTATATTAAATGAGGCAAGGGTGTAGAGTTACATTCAAGCTATTTTAAAGCACAAAGAATTTGTTTTCACAGGGAAAAACTTTAAATATGTAATTTTGGTGATCAAAGATGAGTTTTAAGGGATAAAGTTGTTGAGTACAGTTAATGCATTAACTAATTATAAAGTGTTACCAAGATAAATGAAGCATAAATGCAATGCAGGTCCTAAAAAAAAACAATTATTTTCTTTAACCCTTGTGTGGTCTTCGTTTTGGGAAGTTCACTCAGGGTCTTTGGGGTCTCCAGGCAACAAAATGTAATTTTGCAACAAAATAATTGTTTTTTTTTGAAAACAAATGTAATTTTACTCTGTTTATTAATGTTTTTACTCCACTTTTGTGCAGTTTTGGAGGATTTATCATATCGTTTAAATTTATATAAATAAATAAATATTATTATATTTTAAAATTCACTTTATAAAAGACCCACATTTCTAACTTTCATTCATGGGGATCACATGGATAATTTGACATGGTTTAGTGTGAGATTTTCGTCCATCTTTTGGAAGTTGAAAAACTGACTTTATTTTCAGTACAAAAAATGCTAAACTTTGACAAAAAGTAGCTTTTATTGTCATAATTGTGATTTGATAATATTTAGATCTGAATCAGCTGAAAATACTTGTGTAAAGATGTCTTTCAGTCAGTCAAACAGCAAATAGTGGAGCTCTGCTGCCATCTACTGGATAAAGTGATCATTTTTTACTTTTAAAACTGCATTTTCCAAAAGATGGACAAAAATCTCACACTAAACCATGTCAAATTATCCATGTGATCCCCATGAATGAAAGTTACAAATGTGGGTCTTTTATAAAGTGAATTTTACATAAAAAGCTGTTTTTGAATAAAAACCTATTTTAAAAAATATTTATTTATTTATATAAATTTAAAAGATATGATAAATCCTCCAAAAACTGCACAAATGTGGAGTAAAAACATTAATAGAGTAAAATTACATTTGTTTTTTAAAAAACAATTATTTTGATACAATCCAATTTTTTTTTTATTTGTAGATCTAGAAAGTGTAAACAAACTATACAAAGTTTCATGCCATTTGGACAAAGAGAACATTTTTTTTTATTTTTGCAAATGTCATTTGGGGTCAAAAAGACCCTATAAGGGTTAAGTAACTTTAATTTCTATCATTTTCTTTCTTTCAACCTGATAAACTGTGATAAAAAGTGATGAAACTGTGAACTCTAGTTGCCAAGTTCTCAGTGAGCACTTACTAAACTCTTATTTCACATACTTTTACATTTATGCATTTGGCAGATGCTTTATCCAAAGCGACTTACGCTGCCTTCAAGATAAACGTTTTATTTTTTAATTCATGCATTCTCTGTGAATTGAACCCATGACCAAAAATAATGCATCAGAAATACCGCCTTAATGCTTGAGAATTATATAACTGAAGCGATATACCACCCCTCTTTTATATTTCTACACTAATAACTTCATAACTTGTATTGTAGTTGTTCAGTAGTATAATTCAGACACTTGCACAAAGGAAGAATTATTAACCCACACAGAAGAGCTGCTCTTTTATGAATATATATATAATTATAATACACTATAATGGTGTGATCCAGACTCACTGTGTTTGTGAGAGTCTAAGCAGATCTTCACCGCCTCCACGGCTCTGGGACTGGTGAAGATCAGACCTCCAAACCTCTCGGGCTGAAAGAGCTGGTGTTTCACAAACACAATCATTTAATAAAACTACAGCAGCATAATTCAACATTATTCAACAGATCTCCAGACTCACCCTCTCTGAAAGATCATCTAGAGACACAAATCTGAAAGACAGAACCGGGATCAGAGCAGCTGTGTGTCCACATGAGGCCAGTTCCTGAAATAAAAGCCAACATTACTAATGTGATGATGATTATTATTATATATTATTAGACATAATGTGCTGTTACCTTAATATAAGGGTCTGCTTCATTTTCACTGTCTCTTGGCTCTTTCAGAAGAAGCACTTTCATTGTTGCAAAACCACTTAAACAATGTTTCCAGTGTTAATAATGTCTGAAGGAGTTTCTGACCTTTCAGTCAGCATTTCATACAACAACGCCCATCTGCATGCACAAGCTGTCAGACACTGATAACAAACAACAACAGACAAACGTCAGTCTTGATCTTGTGTTTTCAGTGCATTATGAAACACACACAGCGAACTAATGAAGCTATAATGATTAATCATGTTTTGATTAATGAATGGACTGTAGATTAACATTAGGTGGGAAATACATCATAACATACTTGCAGCCAGTGAGTTTAAGCAGCTGTCCGCATGTTTACTGTCATGTTTAAACTACAGCAGTGAAGCAGGATGCAATAAAACAGAACAGCGCGAGTTTTTCAAAATAAAAGTCTTCCTGAGACCCTTTTCACATTTCCGGGTTTCTTAGAAGCGGAAGTCGTCATAGTTGGGTAAACTTCATTAAATACATGTTTTTGTGTTTCTAAATGCACAAAAAAAAAAGTTTTTACTCCACATTTGTGCATTTTTTGGAGAATTTATCATATTTTTTTAAATATATAAATAAATTAAAAATATTTTTAAAATAGGTTTTTATTCAAAAACAGCTTTTTATGTAAAATTCACTTTATAAAAGACCCACATTTCTAACTTTCATTCATGGGAATAACATAGATAATTTGACATGGTTTAGTGTGAGATTTTTGCCCATCTTTTGGAAAATGCAGTTTTAAAAGTAAAAAATGATCACTTTATCCAGTAGATGGCAGCAGAGCTCCACTATTTGCTGTTTGACTGACTGAAAGACATCTTTACACAAGTATTTTCAGCTGGATTCAGATCTAAATATTATCAAATCACAATTATGACAATAACAGTGTATTCAAAATAAAAGTCTTCCTGAGACCCTTTTCACATTTCCGAGTTGTCATCATAGTTAGGTAAACTTTTATAGCGGTGAATGAGATATTTCATTAAATATATGTTTTTGTGTTTCCATTTGCACAAATAGCAAAAGAAAACAGTAGTGTTTTTATAACTTTAAAAAATAGGGGAAAAAATAGAAAGCGATTGATAACGGCAGTCAGAAGAGAGAAAGATGTTAATTTTACCATCACTCCCATCAGCGCTAACTTTTTTTTTTTTGTGATTTGATGCAACGCTAATACTAAGTATAGTGTTATAAATGTACATACATTTTTTAAAAATGAAAACATAAAAATTTTTGCAGGGTTTACGATATTGATGACCATTAAAACGCGTCATCTGTGAAAAGGGGCTATGAATAATAATAATAATAATAATAATTTACAAGGGATGGATGGAGTGATAATTTATGTTTTATTTATGTTTTAAGACATTTTATAACGAATTGTTTACATGATGTTTCTGGCATAAATGTTTTTGTTAGATACCATGCATAAATAAGTGATAGATATATAAAATATATATATATATAAAATTATGGATTATTTTCATATTTTTTTCCAAACTTGAATGCATTAGATTCCATGCATAAATAAGTGATAGATACATGTAATATATATTTAAATAAATTCCACTACTTAATTTATTTTATTTTGCAAATATGTGCACACCTGAAAGTCAGTATATATATATATATATATATATATATATATATATATATATATATAGGCCTATAATGCTGGAGTTTGTTGGTGTTTGTTGGCTTTCGTTGGTCAGTGTGAATTGTCCTTTTATAGTCCGCTGACAAGCCAGGATTGCTTCCATTTAGTTTCAGTTGTTTAGCCAAAGACTATAGAATAACAAAAAGGGACTTTAAAGTCTTAAAGGGACTTTGGTTTAGCAGTCTGACAGAAACTGGAAACTGGCCTGGGTGCTCTTTAACCCCTTTCATGGTGTTAGAGGTTTCCTACTTAGTACAAAACTTTGATTTGGGGATATATATACATTTATTATAAATCTAATTAAAATGTTAGACAAAAATAACCCTTCACAGTAAGTGATTTTATCATACTAGTTTAATTTAAATGTGCATCTAGACTTCCATTAGCTATATATTTTAATTTTATTATTAATTAAATTTTTTCTAGGTCTACAAATATGGTCCATTTCTTTTCTAATGAATATAAAACTTGGAAATCGTTCGTCTTATTAATAAATATACCCGTCTACAGATCCTGATTGTGATTGGACGGGATCGCTGCTCTGACTCCTCCCACTCCCGCATATGATTATGAAGTTCCTCAGGAGTGTTCGTGTCACTCAGCGATCCTCTCAGGTTTCCTTTTGAAAACACCTTCATCACTTCATCTACTGAAGATTTGCACACTTGAGGATGAAGATGAACGATTCACTCCGCGCGTTTGACTTTGAGCGTCAGTTTGATGATCGAGTCGCGCTGGAATGGTTTCAGCAGAACTGGTGAGTCAATTGAGCCGAAATGAATCACTGATTCTTCTCGAATTCTGTTAACCCAGATGTGCATTCATAAAAATTAAGAATATTATCATGCAAAAGCAGGTTAGAATAGAATAGGCTGGGCTGATATATATACATATATACATATAATGTGATGTACAATACATAATAGCCTATACTACTCAATATTAAATAATCAAGATGCTTAAAATGTGTATTGTTCAATATAATTATGTCATATATCTAACATGTATTCTACTTTAACCGTAATATTTCATATGTATGTTAGTAAAGGCAGTATGTAGTATGCTGGTTTTGCTTTACTGCCTCACTTTAATGAGCAGGAAGTGTCTAAAGTCATCAGAATGACCTTTGACCTTTCATCACAAATGTTACATTAACAAACACTAAAAACACCTGATGATTCTTCTTCATTAATGTGTGTTGAGTTCAGACTACAGGTGATTTATAACTCTATACGGCTGTGATTGATTGGTGGAAGTCGGTGATAAGACCGGGTTCACGTGAAGAGATACGCTCACCTTTGACCTTTCGGCTGATTGTGACATCATCTTTTATTTGCAGGTTCAGATTAGGACAGGGACTTTGCTATGTGTGACAAGGGGTCAGTGGGAAAGTCTAGAGAAATGCTGTGAAAAATGTAAAAATAAAATAAGATTAAAATAAATATGTTTAAAAAGTGAAAATATAATAAGTGTGCATGGAAAAGTGTAGAGAAATGCTTTAAAAATGTAAAAAATAAAATATGATTAAGATAAATAAATAAATAAAAAAGTTGAAATATAGTAAGTATCTTTGGAAACGTCTAGAGAAATGCTTTAAAAATTAAATAAAATAAACAAGTAAAAAAACAGTGGAAATATAATAAGTATCTGTAGAAAAGTCTAGATAAATGCTGTGAAAAATGTAAAAATAAAATAAGAATAAAATAATTATGTTTAAAAAGTGAAAATATAAAAAGTGTGCATGGAAAAGTCTAGACTAGAGAAATGCTTTAAAAATGTAAAAAAATATATAAACAAATAAAATATGATGACGATAAATTAAAAAAGTTGAAATATAATAAGTATCTTTGGAAAAGATACATCTATATGTGAATCATTGGGTCTAAAAGTGAGGTATAATTGGCCTGAATGTCCTCTGTGTTTTAGGGGAACAGCGTTCGTTCTGTCTGGGACGTATGCGGTGCTTATATATCTTGGACGCAACTTTATGAAGCGCCGGGAGAAGTTGGACCTGCGGACGCCGCTCATGCTCTGGTCACTAACTCTGGCCGTATTCAGGTGAGACTCCTGCAGTCTGAGAAAACACACCCAACCCTCAGAACATGTCAGAATGCACCGGCTCAGATGTTATCTCAGTGTGATCGTATCTGTCTTCTGGAAGCTCAGTTGAGAGTTTTCTTGTTGCACTGTAAAGATCAGCGATGAATGAATCCGCTGTAATCACAGCATCAGTTTAATCTTCACAGTAGTTGATTCTTCCTCATTGCTCTTGTTCTCTCAGTATAATGGGCGCGCTGCGGACGGGCTGGTACATGTTCAATGTGGTGACGACACACGGCTTCCGGCAGTCTGTGTGTGACACTGCCTTCTACAGCGCCCCCGTCAGCAAGTTCTGGGCGTTTGCGTTCGCTCTGAGTAAAGCGCCTGAGCTCGGTAAGACATGCTGTTAATCACATGCTATTAATACTGATTGCTGTGGTTTAAAGTGTAACTCATAACTCATCTCTTCTTGTTCTTCATTGGCCAATCTTTTCTTTAAGCATTATGAATTGTAAATAATCTTTGTTTTATTTACAACTTATAACATTTATAACACTTAACCCCTAAAATATTGTTCAAATTCAAAACAATTATGCATAGAATTTTTGATAAACTGTTTATTGCAATTTTGACTATTTTCATTAATATTTCAGCTCCGAATATATGAAATTATATTTAGCATTAGAAAAATAAAGCCTATTAATATTTTTTGAATTGTGACTTTTTACATAACAATTATATGGAAGCTTGTTTCCGCCACTAAATAAAAAAATTAAAAAGGTAATTGAGACTTTTTTCTTGCAATTCTGACTTTGTATCGTGCAATTCTGAGAAAAGAGTCAGAATTGTGAGATATAAAAAGTCAGAATTGCAAGATATAAAGTCAGAATTGCGAGATATAAAAAGTCAGAATTGCGAGATATAAAAAGTCAGAATTGCGAGATATAAAAAGTCAGAATTGCGAGATATAAAAAGTCAGAATTGCGAGATATAAAGTCAGAATTGCGAGATATAAAGTCAGAATTGCGAGATATAAAAAGTCAGAATTGCGAGATATAAAGTCAGAATTGCATGATATAAAATCAGAATTGCGAGATATAAAGTCAGAATTGCGAGATATAAAGTCAGAATTGCGAGATGTAAAGTCAGAATTGCGAGATATAAAGTCAGAATTGCGAGATATAAAGTCAGAATTGCGAGATATAAAGTCAGAATTGCGAGATATAAAAAGTCAGAATTGCGAGATATAAAGTCAGAATTGCATGATATAAAATCAGAATTGCGAGATATAAAGTCAGAATTGCGAGATATAAAATCAGAATTGCGAGATATAAAAAGTCAGAATTGCGAGATATAAAGTCAGAATTGCGAGATATAAAGTCAGAATTGCGAGATATAAAAAGTCAGAATTGCGAGATATAAAGTCAGAATTGCGAGATATAAAAAGTCAGAATTGCGAGATATAAAGTCAGAATTGCGAGATATAAAGTCAGAATTGCGAGATATAAAAAGTCAGAATTGCGAGATATAAAGTCAGAATTGCGAGATGTAAAGTCAGAATTGCGAGATATAAAGTCAGAATTGCGAGATATAAAAAGTCAGAATTGCGAGATATAAAGTCAGAATTGCGAGATATAAAGTCAGAATTGCGAGATATAAAAAGTCAGAATTGCGAGATATAAAGTCAGAATTGCATGATATAAAATCAGAATTGCGAGATATAAAGTCAGAATTGCGAGATATAAAGTCAGAATTGCGAGATATAAAGTCAGAATTGCGAGATGTAAAGTCAGAATTGCGAGATATAAAGTCAGAATTGCGAGATGTAAAGTCAGAATTGCGAGATATAAAAAGTCAGAATTGCGAGATATAAAGTCAGAATTGCATGATATAAAATCAGAATTGCGAGATATAAAGTCAGAATTGCGAGATATAAAAAGTCAGAATTGCGAGTTATAAAGTCAGAATTGCGAGTTATAAAGTCAGAATTGCGAGATGTAAAGTCAGAATTGCGAGATGTAAAGTCAGAATTGCGAGATGTAAAGTCAGAATTGCGAGATATAAAGTCAGAATTGCGAGATATAAAGTCAGAATTGCGAGATATAAAAAGTCAGAATTGCGAGATATAAAGTCAGAATTGCATGATATAAAATCAGAATTGCGAGATATAAAGTCAGAATTGCGAGATATAAAGTCAGAATTGCGAGATATAAAAAGTCAGAATTGCGAGATATAAAGTCAGAATTGCGAGATATAAAGTCAGAATTGCGAGATATAAAGTCAGAATTGCGAGATATAAAAAGTCAGAATTGCGAGATATAAAGTCAGAATTGCGAGATATAAAGTCAGAATTGCGAGATATAAAATCAGAATTGCGAGATATAAAGTCAGAATTGCGAGATATAAAGTCAGAATTGCGAGATATAAAAAGTCAGAATTGCGAGATATAAAGTCAGAATTGCGAGATATAAAAAGTCAGAATTGCGAGATATAAAGTCAGAATTGCGAGATATAAAGTCAGAATTGCGAGATATAAAAAGTCAGAATTGCGAGATATAAAGTCAGAATTGCGAGATATAAAGTCAGAATTGCGAGATATAAAGTCAGAATTGCGAGATATAAAAAGTCAGAATTGCGAGATATAAAGTCAGAATTGCGAGATATAAAGTCAGAATTGCGAGATATAAAAAGTCAGAATTGCGAGATATAAAGTCAGAATTGCATGATATAAAATCAGAATTGCGAGATATAAAGTCACAATTGCGAGATATAAAGTCACAATTGCGAGATATAAAGTCAGAATTGCGAGATGTAAAGTCAGAATTGCGAGATATAAAGTCAGAATTGCGAGATGTAAAGTCAGAATTGCGAGATATAAAAAGTCAGAATTGCGAGATATAAAGTCAGAATTGCATGATATAAAATCAGAATTGCGAGATATAAAGTCAGAATTGCATGATATAAAATCAGAATTGCGAGATATAAAGTCAGAATTGCGAGATATAAAAAGTCAGAATTGCGAGTTATAAAGTCAGAATTGCGAGATGTAAAGTCAGAATTGCGAGATGTAAAGTCAGAATTGCGAGATATAAAGTCAGAATTGCGAGATATAAAGTCAGAATTGCGAGATATAAAGTCAGAATTTCTTGCAATTGCAGGTTTTTAAGGGTTAGGCGGAAACAAGCTTCCATACAGTTAAGCACATCCATTATAAGTGCATTTCCAGGTAACAAAAATATGTTCTAAGAACGTTTTGCTAATGTTCCCATTAAGTTATGAAAACGCTACTTTTGAATGTTCTCTGTTTTTCAAATGAACATAAGAGAACATTCCATTTTGCAAACATTCCGAGAATGTAATGTACGTACGTTCTCTGAACGTTCTTTTTAAAAAACGTTACACGAATGTCCAACTGAAACATTTCAGGAAAAAATGCTCCATGAACGATGTATAAATAAAGATTTTGTGCTAACATTTTGAGAACATTATTAAAGACCAGAGAACTCTGAACGTTCCATTAACGTTTGTTCATAACTTTGAGAGAACCTTGCCAGAACGTTCCCTGTTAGCTGTAACATCTATTCTTGCTCGTTCTTTAATGAAAATGATTTTTCGTGATATGCATGTCAGGAATGCTCCTCGACTCTAATGTGTTTGTGTTGTCGTTCAGGTGACACGCTGTTCATTGTCCTGCGTAAGCAGCGTCTGATCTTCCTGCACTGGTATCATCACATCACCGTCCTGCTCTACAGCTGGTACTCGTATAAAGACCACGTGGCCGGCGGCGGCTGGTTCATGACCATCAACTACATCGTCCACGCGTTCATGTACAGTTACTACACCGTTAGAGCGGCGGGCGCGCGCGTGCCGAAGCCGTTCGCCATGCTGATCACGGCGATGCAGATCGCGCAGATGCTCGCGGGTTTGAGCGTGCTGGGGCTCGTCTACAGCTGGAAACACGACGTCCACTGCGTGTCCACCATGCACAACATCATCTACGGATCAGTGATGTACCTCAGCTACCTGCTGCTCTTCTCTGTTTTCTTCTATCAGTCTTACCTCAAACCCCCTGCAGACGAGAAGAGAGTGAAACAAGAGTGAGAAGAACTTCCACCCGGAATGCTTAGGTGTTCAAAGCATTCATAAAGTACATTTAAAAGCACTTACATGTTCAGAGACTAAAATACTAGACTGAATCATCATATTTCACCTCAGAATATAAGAAATTATATAATAAAGCCCATTTTTGCATTGTGAACTTTTGGAATGTTACTTTTAAAAATAATGCATTACATTATTGCATTACTCCATAAAAAAAGAAACTAATTGTGGTACTTAGTTACTTTTTATGGAAAGTAATTACTTTTGCTTTGCACAGTAACTATATTTTGTTGTAAATTTAAAGGTAATGTTATATTACTAGTTACTTGAGAAAAGTAATCTGATTACTTGCGTTTCTTGTAATGCACCAAACACTGAAATGGGCTTCATTTTATTCATGCAAAATATAATTTTATGTTTTTCTAATGATTTTTAGGGTGAAATGTGTCTGTTGAAATGTTCATCAATGGAAGTTAATGAGTTAAGTGTGTTAATGTTTACAAAACATTGATTTTGTCACAGTGAAACAAAGACACATTCTCCTCTGATGTCTGTAAGTGATGAGATGCAATGTGAACATGTAAAAAATCATTTAAGAGGATATGCTTAAAAAGCAGTTCATTTTGTAAAGCATCAGTAAAAATGACTCTCTTGTGATTTAGCATGTTATATTTCAGCACTTCAGAGTCCTAGACGTACTGTAAAGGACATGTTTAACAATCTAAAAGCGCTTTTGTGTGTCAGAAATATCTGTGTGTAACTCTTTAAACAGGTTTGAGTGGCAGAACACAGAGTGTTTATTGTGCAGAAGGTTGTTGAGGCCATCAGACTGACGGTAAACTCGTCTTTCTGGTTGGTCAACAGAAGCGGTTTGAGTTCATCTGGTTGATGTATGCGGTTATTATCATAAGCAGTCTGTGCCTGATAGATGCAGTAATGCTGTAAAACCTGATGGTCATTCAGAGGAAAGTGTTTTGGACTGTAAATCTGTGACCCGGGACGGAGATTAAGTGTCTTCTCAACTAATGAAAATATGTTCTCATTTTGCTAATGTTCCCATTAAGTTTTGAAAAAGTTATTTCTAAATGTTTTAAAACATCCAGTTTTTTTAAATGTTTTAAATATTTTCTTGTTTATGCAAATATTAAAGGAACATTCCATTTTATCATCTTCAAACATGTGAACGTTACTTTTGAATGTTCTCTGAAGCGATTTGTAACATTTAAGAAACGTTAGATGAACTAAAATGTTACTGAAAAAACATTCCATAAATATTTTTGTGCTAACGTTTTGAGAACGTTAGTAAAGACCAGATAACACTGAACTCTGAATGTTTGTTCATAACTTTGAGTGAACCTTGCCAGAATGTTTGCTGGGTTCATTCATTCTGTTTGTTCTTCTAGATCTTCTCAAACATTAGAAATATCGAATTAAACATCATTTGAATGTCTTTCTCTCACCCTTTATTTTTATATGAACTATTAACTCAATGTATTATTCATTTTAAAATATGAATTAGTCTATTAGAAAGTCTTTATACGCATTCTTCAGCTTTCACATATTTTTAAAAATGTTGCACATTTTTGTTACATTATTTCCTCATTGTTTCCATTTCTACACTTTATTATTTGATTGTAAGTGCTGTAATTAGAGCTAACTACATAATCTGTATAGCTGTTTGTTCTGCTCTCCAAAGCTGCATTTATTTAATCAAAAATACAGTAAAAAATGTGAAATATTTTTACAATTTAAAATAATCTGTTTTCTATGTGAATATATAGTAAAGTGTAATTTATTCCTGTGATCAAAGCTGAATTTTCAGCATCATTACTCCAGTCTTCAGTGTCACATATCATTTTTCATTCAATCAGTTCGAAATAACAGCATTTCTTTGAAATACAATTTTTTTTTGTAATATTATAAATGTCTTTATTGACATTTTTAATCAATTTAAATTGCGTCCTTGCTAAATAAATGTATTGGTTCTTTCAAAAATAAACAAAAACCTTATGAATATTTCTTCCGCCCCCTGCTGGACTGACACTGTGGAACACCTGAAGAGAGCAGGAGATCAGAAGTAGGTGATTTTGTCCAGCTGCAGCTGCTGGTGTTTCTTTCAGATGTGGAGCCCGAGGCTGTTTATGACATGAGAAGAGCTGAAGCTGAAGTCTGACTGTGAGATGATGATGATGATGAAGAGGAGGAGGAGGAGCATCAGATCAGGCCTCACATGTGTTTCTCTCCTCATGAACCAGACCACAAACTGACAGAAAACACTTCAGAAGTTCAGCTCCTGCTGTCATGAGTCGATCTTTCAGCAGTTCTGGGATGTTTTGAGCTGAATGAAGATGAGTGCTGATCGGTGTGGAGTTTGATTTGAAGAAATGATTCAGAGAAACTCCTGCAGGAGAGTGAAAATGTCTCTGTGGTTCCTGCTGCCCATCAGTCTGCCTGTGTTCACACTGCCTGGAATCTGGATCATGTGAGTCTTCTTTATTAATATCCTCAAATTACATCAACATTAAGAGTTTATATTAATCTGGAGATGTCAATAACACTTTGAATGCATTTCAACTACATTTGATCATTTTAATCTAAGATTTACTTTTATTGCTTATCTTTTGGACGACAGTGTTAATAATTCTCATGCAATTCTGTTGGTTAGAATTTATTCTGCCTGTTATTTTAATTGTAAAAATGTTGGTCAACTTTCAGTCTGTTGTTTTAAAACATGAGTTTGAAAAATATCCAATTGAATCTGTTGCAGTGTTATTTTAGTGTCTTTGACACCATTATTATAGTTTTTGTTAATATTTTGAATTAGATTTTATTTTTTATATTTTCTGGTTTCTTTTTAATTTTAGGTTAGTCATTTTGTTTGATGTTTTTGTAATCATTTTTATATATCTGCTTAGTTTTATTAAGTTTTAGTCTGTGGTTTTGGTTTTAAACTAAATGAAAATTAGAATTTTATTTCAGTTAATGTCTATTTTATTTCAAGTAATTAATTTTTATATGGTTTTAGTTTTAGTTAATGATAATAACCCTGGTATATTGATAAAAAAGTAAATTTTTTGGTTTTAAAAAGTGTATATATTACATGTTATTGAATATATTATAACATTAGTGTGGTGTCTTGGCATTTGTCCATTTATTAATTTTGTTGTGTTTATATAAACTAATTAAACTTTGAAATTGTGTTTCAGTTTGAAGTAGCATATGAGCTTTTATTAATTATATGTAATTATGTACTTATAAATATGTTATTATATAAATGAATTATATATATTATGGATGAGTGGAGTTAAATGTCTTTTGTAAACAGTTTCAATGCAATATTTAATAGTTATTAGGAATCATTTTTCCCAGTTGATCCCAAAACTTTTTGTAAAAAGATGTTGGATTTCTGAAAGTCTCTGTCTTTACTCTTTTAACCCGTCGCTCTCTTTCACATCCACAGATATGCGATGGCACTTTCCAATCAGCACGTGTGTCCTGTGAATAACTGGTGAATATTGAATCCTCTCTGTGGCAAACACAGAATGATGTGATTGATTTATTCAGATATCAATAGAAACTCCTCATCAATAAACGAACGAGATAATATTATCCTGTCGCGTTTGATTAGATCACATTGATTATTATGAGGTTAAAGAGGCTGAATCAATGAGGGTCTGTGACGGATGAATCTGGTGTGGTTCTCTGTGTTTGTTCACATTGATCAGTGTGTTAAATGTTTTTACCATCTCATATTCATTAGTGAGTAGGAAGGATTTTGCAATGTTCAAAAACAAAACCACTGAATCTTATGAAAACCCATTTTTATGTTTATTTAGTCTTGTTTGAAGTTAAATCAGCAAACATTGTCACGGTATGTTGTGTGTGTGTGTGTGTGTGTGTGTGTGTGTAGGGTGTATAATTCAACCTGTGAGACGTCTTTGGTTCTTCAGAGCGGATCTGATCTGTGCTGCACGCTGGATAATATACCACTCATCAGGTACCACAACATCACGTTTAATTTGAAGATAAGCAAAAAGTATTGCCAGATGTGTTAAAATCCTCATCATGTGTGTGTTTAGTAAATGTGGCGGCATTCCTCCAGAGAGCTGCTGGTTCAGTCTGCTGTGCAGTGCTGCTTCATTCTTGGGTGAGAGATTCATTGATTCAATTCTGAACTATAGAAACATCTTTTTCTCTTTCATGATTGACAGCAGCCAGCGAGACATTTAAGATAGTTCATTTAAGATTGTTTTATATCTTGCAGTGACTGTGACTGTTGTTTTGTATTTTGCAGTGATTGTTCTTTTTTATGTTTTGCAGTGACTGTGATTGTTTTATATTTTACTGTGACTGTGATTGTTGTTTTGCATTTACTGTGATTGTTCTGTTTTGTGTGTTCCAGTGACTGTTATTATGTTTTGTGTTGCAGTGACTGTGATTGTTGTTTTTTCAGTGACTGTCATTGTTTTGTTTTGCAGTGACTGTCATTGTTTTGTTTGCAGTGACTGTGATTGTTGTTTTACATTGACTGTGATTGTTTTGTTTTGTTTTGCAGTGACTGTGATTGTTTTGCAGTGACTGATTGTTTTGTGTTTTGCAGTGACTGTGATTGTTGTTTTACATTGACTGTGATTGTTTTGTTTTGCAGTGACTGTGATTGTTTTGCAGTGACTGATTGTTTTGTGTTTTGCAGTGACTGTGATTGTTGTTTTGCAGTGACTGTGATTGTTCTGTTTTGTGTTTTGCAGTGACTGTGATTGTTTGGTTTTGCAGTGACTGTGATTATGTTTTGTGTTGCAGTGACTGTGATTGTTGTTTTTTGTTTTGCAGTGACTATGGTTATGTTTTACAGTGACTGCGATTTTTTTGTTTTGCAGTGACTGATTATTATGTTTTGTGTTACAGTGACTGTCATTGTTATGTTTTGCAGTGACTGTGATTATGTTTTACAGTGACTGTGATTGTTTTGTTTTGTTTTGTGTTTTGCAGTGACTGATTTTTTTGTGTTTTGCATTGACTGTGATTGTTCTGTTTTACAGTGACTGTGATTGTTTTGTTTTGCAGTGACTGTGATTATGTTTGACAGTGACTGTTTTGTTTTGTGTTTTGCAGTGACTGTGATTGTTTTGTTTTGCAGTGAGTGTGATTGTTCTGTTTTGTGTTTTGCAGTGACTGTGATTGTTTGGTTTTGCAGTGACCGGGATTATGTTTTGTGTTGCAGTGACTGTGATTGTTGTTTTTTGTTTTGCAGTGACTATGGTTATGGTTTACAGTGACTGTGATTGTTTTGTTTTGCAGTGAATGATTATTATGTTTTGTGTTACAGTGACTGTGATTGATTGTTGTTTTTTGTTTTGCAGTGACTATGGTTATGTTTTACAGTGACTGTGATCGTTATGTTTTTTGTTTTGTAGTGACTGTGATTGTTTTGTTTTGCAGTGACTGTGATTATGTTTTACAGTGACTGTGATTGTTTTGTTTTGTGTTTTGCAGTGACTGATTGTTTTGTGTTTTGCATTGACTGTGATTGTTCTGTTTTACAGTGACTGTGATTGTTTTGTTTTGCAGTGACTGTGATTATGTTTGACAGTGACTGTGATTGTTTTTGTTTTGTGTTTTCCAGTGACTGTGATTGTTTTGTTTTGCAGTGACTGTAATTGTTCTGTTTTGTGTTTTGCAGTGACTGTGATTATGTTTTACAGTGACTGTGATTGTTTTGTGTTGCAGTGACTGTGATTGTTGTTTTGTGTTTTGCAGTGACTATGATTATGTTTTACAGTGACTGTGATTGTTTTGTGTTGCAGTGACTGTGATTGTTGTTTTTTGTTTTGCAGTGACTATGGTTATGTTTTACAGTGACTGTGATTGTTTTGTTTTGCAGTGACTGATTATTATGTTTTGTGTTACAGTGACTGTGATTATTATGTTTTTTGTTTTGCAGTGACTGTGATTGTTGTTTTGTGTTTTGCAGTGACTGATTTTTATGTTTTGTTTTACAGTGACTGTGATAGTTCTGTTTTGTGTTTTGCAGTGACTGTGATTGTTGTTTTGTGTTTTGCAGTGACTGATTTTTATGTTTTATGTTTTGCAGTGACTGTGATTGTTGTTTTGTGTTTTGCAGTGACTGATTTTTATGTTTTCCAGTGACTGTGATAGTTGTGTTTTATGTTTTGCAGTGCCTGTGATTGTTCTGTTTTGTGTTTTGCAGTGACTGTGATTGTTGTTTTGTGTTTTGCAGTGACTGATTTTTATGTTTTCCAGTGACTGTGATAGTTGTGTTTTGTGTTTTGCAGTGATTGTGTTTATGTTTTACAGTGACTGTGATTGTTTTGTTTTGCAGTGACTGATTATTATGTTTTGTGTTACAGTGACTTTGATAGTTCTGTTTTATGTTTTGCAGTGACTGTGATAGTTGTGTTTTGTGTATTGCAGTGATTGTGTTTATGTTTTGCAGTGACTGATTATTATGTTTTGTGTTACAGTGACTGTGATAGTTCTGTTTTATGTTTTGCAGTGACTGTGATAGTTATGTTTTGCAGTGACTGTGATTGGTCTGCTGCGTTACGCTCAACTGATCCATAAGGAGAGCAACAATGTGTTAAACATCGAGGGTCTGTTTGCCGGATGGCTCTGTGCCGCAGGACTCATGATTGTTGGAAACTTCCAAGTAAGAAAACAAGGACAAAATGACTCTTTTTTTCAATATGATTCATTAAAGAGCATTACAATTCACAGTGTTTTCATCTACTCTTTCATATCTGAATTTCTCCATAAGCACCATGTAGGTTATTTGTTATTTTACTCCACTACATTGATACATTTGCAAGAGTCCAATATTTTGAAGTATACTTTAATGGATTGTGATGGTTTCAACTCCTTTAGGACTCCTTTTTTAATAGACTGATTCATATGAAATCTAATATTATTTTACTCTTTTCATATTTTGCCACATTTTAACATGTTTCTTGCCATGCAAACAAACAACCATAGATGCATTTACAGTACCTAGCAATAAACTACAAACTAACATCATTTGATAGAATGTTCTGGAACATCTGAAGTGCTGCTCATCGTCTGGGCGTCTCCTCCATATCTCTGCCTGCGCCTTTCAACTTTTATCGACGCAAGAACAAACACACTTTGTTTTTCCTCATTCATTGAAACTTTTCATTCCTGCTGCTATAGTTTACTTGAATTAGCCCATAAATGTGTGTTTGTCTTTGCTTCAGCAGATATTATATAACATTATTATGATCAGATAAACATGGCTGACTGTGCAGGGTCTCTCCTGTCCGCATCCGCCGATTGTGTGTTATTGCATAAGTGTGAAATCAAAGGCTTTCCTCCTGCAGCGATGGAGGTGTGTGCAAATGTGCTTCAATAAAGCAATGTTTTTCTCTGTGTTTTCTGCAGGTGGACCATGCTAAAGTCCTTCATTATGTGGGCGCGGGTCTGGCCTTCCCCGCCAGTCTGCTGTTTGTGTGTGTGCAGACGCTGCTGTCGTACCGCGCGGCCGAGACACGGAGAGACTTCCAGACGGCTCATCTGCGGCTCACGCTCACCTCACTGGCCTTCGCCACCCTCATACTCAGTATCCTTTACTGGAACAGAAAGAAAACTGTTCATAGCTTTTTCCTGTAGTCAAAGTGCTCATAAATCTAGCCATAAATGCTGTGCGGTTAATCCTTAACGTTCTGTCCTGCAGGCGGTGTGTTTTTCATTCAGGAGAGTTTCGTTCTTCAGCACGCCGCTGCCATACTGGAGTGGACGTTTGCGATCATCGTGCTGGTGTTTTACAGCTCGTTCTCGCACGAGTTCAGCTCCATCTCTTCAGAAACACTCGTGGCTCTGATGACGAGACGAGCCGGTTCTTCTTCTGAGGGACGGAAACTAGAGAAAGTCTAGACAAACGTCTGACGTGTGAACATTTGAGCAGTGATTATAGAGAGAAGATGAGAATTAATGTGCAACCTGGTGGAAAAATCTTTACATTACATTCTTAAAAATAAAGGCTCTTTAAAGTGGCATCGATGGTTCCATGAAGAATCTTTCCATTGCACAAAAGGTTCTTAATAGTGGAAACATTTTCTTTAGATTATTAAAATGTTCACTAAAAAGGTTCTTTTAAGAACTGATGATCACTGAAAGTGTTTTATGGTGAACTCAAGTTCAAGTGCCTAATAGCAAATTGTCTTAATGTTCAACAGTAGTGTTCTTGAATCATGTTTGTGGATCATATTCAGTTTCTCATGTTCTGCATTATGATGAACTTTATCTAAAGTATGTGTGCAGAAATGTTTGTTTGCATTGTATTGTCAACATATTTTCCACTTTTCTTTGGTAAGAATGTTCTGTAATATTTCACTAGTTTATCTTCATGTCCTCACAGCAAATATATCAGAATAATGACCTGCTATATCTTGACTGTGTTTTTATTATGGATTTGTATTATCAAAGACATTTATTTGCATAATTACTGTTCAATAAGTTTAGTAGAAACACTTTGTGAAAGCTTTCATAATGACGTATGGAAGCTTGTTATTATTTATCTCACATTTATCTGACTTTTTCCTCACAATTGTGAATTTATTCCCAGTTTTTATGAATTGTGAGATATAAACTTGCAATTCTGGGGGGGGGAAAGATGCAATTACCTTTTTATTTTTTTTCAACTTTCCGTAATGCAGGAATATTGTTTGTTGCAAGCCTGAGGCGTTTCAGCCATAGATATATTTATGTAGATTTATCATTAGCAGTAAGCTGTCCACCATATTGGAAAGGTCAGAGCCGTTCAAGTCATGTCGAAAAGATCGTATTTATGAGCTGAACGCACATGAATGCAACCACAAAGTCGTAAATACCAGTGAGATGCTCAGGATTTTCTTTAAGCCCCGATCTTTACGAGTTGGGGGCGTGTCAGTAAGAAACAATATTTAGCAGTGACGTTGTCAGGCTTTTTTATTTACAACAAAATAAGCTAATTCTCTGCACAAAATAAATAGCATTGTAGTATAACAATATAATATGTAACGATAAAGTTTACAGTGACTTCATAAATTAATTTAAAAAATCTGATGCACATAGCCTACAGAAAAAATGGAACTGGCGCCGCGTTCGTTCCGTAAGTAGAATAGGGAAGGCGTAGGACATACAGCGTAAGCTTTTTGAAGAATGGTGGAAGCACGTGCAAGGCGATCATTTGTGTGTGTATATTTGCATATACAGTTGAATTTTTTTTGAAAATTACCAATTGTTTCTCTAGATAAGACTCTTATTCCTTGTCTGGTATCATTTAAAGCTCTTTGAAGCTGCACTGAAACTAATTTTGACCTTCAATCGTTTGGAGGCCACTGAAGTCCACTATATGGAAAAAAAATCCTGGAATGTTTTCATCAAAAACCTTAATTTCTTTTCGACTGAAGAAAGAAAGACATGGATATCTTGGATGACATGGAGGTGAGTAAATCATCAGGAAAATTTTATTTAAAAGTGAACTAATCCTTTAAGAAGCATGTATGAATATCTATATCTGCAATAGACTTCAGCAGATGATTTTGCTAAACTAATACAATACAACAAAGACATCAGCTAACATGACATAAAAAAGTAAAAACCTGTAAAATTGAGTTAATTCATATAAAAACTCAAACCAACATGTTCTGAAACACATGTGAGAGGTTATCACCTTTCTTCAGAAATTTAATTTCACAATCAGAAGCTGCTCAGTGTTGTGGCATCATTGATCTTACTGTGAGTGACGTCACGCTGACCGTTCCAAGATGGCGGGCGCGCCGACGCGTCTGGAGCGGTTGAATGAGGAATCTACGTATACACATATCTATGGTTTCAATGCTGCGCCGTTACCATGGAGATTGTAAACGGAACCTAATACAAACCAACATGTCTACCCTTTAATATCATCGCTAAAACGCCATTTGACGACAGTTTGGATAGATAAATATAGCTGTTATCTCTCTCGCAGGTGGATCAGATGGACTCGCAGTATGTGAGCAGGACTCTGGGCCGCTGTCTCTCCGAAGGTCTCGCCGAGCTGATCGAACTCAGACCGCTGGATCCCATCGAGTTCCTGTCGCTCTGGATCCTCAAATACAAACACAACCAGCAGCTCAAACTGGAGGTCAAACACACACTTTCTCTGTCTGCTATAGTCTTCTGATTCATTGTCAGGACATAAACATGAACTAATTATTAATGTAAATACACTTACTTAATGTAAGTTTAGGTCATGTAGTTTAATGTCCATGAGCTACTGCATGGGGTCCATGGGTTTAATGATGCCTAATGAACATCTTTGTAAGAAAAGGTGGATGTTGTTGTTAGTTGGAGTTTTTGAGTGTAAATATCTCCAATAACAGAATCATAATCCATCACTGTATATTTTGTCAGAAAGCCGCTCATCAGAGACAGTTAGAGGAGGAGCAGCGGCGGCTCCATGAGGAGACGCTCCATCAGAAGATCCTGCAGGAGGAGCAGAACCGGATCAGAGCCGCACATGAGCAGATCCAGGTGACACTGCAGGAGCAGAGAGAGAGATTGTGTCATTCACACTTATAGGGTCTTTTTAGACCCCAAAGAACGTTTGCTAAAATAAAAAAAATGTTCTCTTTGTCCAAATGACATGAAACTTTGTACAGTTGTTACACTTTCTAGATCTACAAATAAAAAATAATTGGACTGATATCTTGTGTTTATGTTAGTGTAGAAAAAAAAGTCACACTCAGGGTCTTTGGGGTCTCCAGGCAACAAAATGAAATTTTGTAACAAAATAATTGTTTTTTAAAAAACTATTGTAATTTTACTCTGTTTATTAATGTTTTTACTTCACAATTATGCAGTTTTTGGAGGATTTATCATATCTTTAAAATTTATATAAATAAATAAAAAAATATATTTTTTAAATAGGTTTTTATATAAAAACAGTTTTTTTATGTAAAATTCACTTTATAAAAGACCCACATTTCTAACTTTCATTCATGGGGATAACATGGATAATTTGACATGGTTTAGTGTGAGATTTTTGCCCATCTTTTGGAAAATGCAGTTTTAAAAGTAAAAAATGATCACTTTATCCAGTAGATGGCAGCAGAGCTCCACTATTTGCTGTTTGACTGACTGAAAGACATCTTTACACAAGTATTTTCAGCTGGATTCATGTCTAAATATTATCAAATCACAATTATGACAATAAAAATGACTTTTTGTCAAAGTTTACCATTTTTTTGTACTGAAAAAATATAAGTTTTTCAATAATGTTGATTTTGAGGATGAATTTTGTCCATTTTCTAAGCGGGGTCTCATCTAAACTTTGACAAAAAGTAGCTTTTATTGTCATAATTGTGATTTGATAATATTTAGATTTGAATCCAGCTGAAAATACTTGTGTAAAGATGTCTTTCAGTCAGTCAAACAGCAAATAGTGGAGCTCTGCTGCCATCTGCTGGATAAAGTGATCATTTTTTTACTTTTAAAACTGCATTTTCCAAAAGATGGACAAAAATCTCACACTAAACCATGTCAAATTATCCATGTGATCCCCATGAATGAAAGTTAGAAATGTGGGTCTTTTATAAAGTGAATTTTACATAAAAAGCTGTTTTTGTATAAAAACCTATTTTAAAAATATTTTTAATTTATTTATATGTTTAAAAAAATATGATAAATCCTCCAAAAAATGCACAAATGTGGAGTAAAAACATTAATAAACAGAGTAAAATTACATTTGATAAAAAAAAAAAAACAATTATTTTGTTACAAAATTACATTTTGTTGCCTCTGGTCTCTGGAGACCCTGAGTGTACACCAAACGAAGACCGCACAAGGGTTAAGAGCAAATATTCTCTATAATCATTTGTTCTGTTGTTTTGACAGAGAGTTCCTGAATCAGCAGACGAGAGTAAACCTGCAGATCTGAACCAGAGAGAAGATGAGGTTTGTGTTTCTGCTTCACACTTTCACCTCTCTTTCTTCTGTCTAACATTTACACACACATTAACACACACGTCATTAATTACTCTCCACCCGTAAGACCTTCGTTCATCTTCAGAACACAAATTAAGATATTTTTGATGAAATCT